>JAULKJ010289214.1:0-12423 GCA_032355405.1 Rubia balearica | reverse complement strand
ACTTTCTCATTTTACAGGGTTATATTGGCACTTTCAGCCTAAAGGTAGGGTTATTTTAGCACTTTACTCTTAAAAATAATAGCTTCTTGCTGAAAATCGGGAAAAATAATTTGGGCTTCAAAGAACTGGAATATTTTGGTGGTGTAAGACAACTTTTATTTACTGAGGAGTTTTTTTTTTAGTTATTTGGTTTTCATCACATAATTTGCTTTGGGTTATTTGCGCTCAACGCTTTCTCCAGGCAAGGCCTCAGGTCACTATTAAACTTAAAATGTACAACTTGGTTGCTTATATTGTGATTTTTGTGAGTTACAAAATGTTTAAAATAAACTTTTGGTTGCGTAGATCTTTAAGATCCTTCGATTGGTGCCTGTGTTTTATAATTCCTTGAACTCTTTTATTATCAGTCTGCTTTTGTTGTCATATGCACCCTGATATTAATTCTTCTTCCTTGTAGCTAGATAAACATAGCTTTATAATGCATTCTATCAAAAAGATTCACCTTGCGTGTGATCACTCTCTTTATTCATGGATGCTTGGAAAATCTTCATTTATTTCTTATGCCGAAGTATTACCAGCTTTGAAGATGTGAGTGATATGCTGATAAGCGCCACTCTTGAAGATACAGGTGATATACTGATAAGCGGCACTCTTTAAGATATGAGTGATATGGTGATAAGCGATACTTTTGAAGATATGAGTGATATGCTGATAAACGGCACTCTTGAAGATATGAGTGATATGCTAATAAGCGGCACTCTTTAAGATATGAGTGATATGGTGATAAGCGATACTTTTGAAGATATGAGTGATATGGTGATAAGCGATACTTTTGAAGATATGAGTGATATTCTAATAAGCAAAACTCTTGAAAATATGAGTGATATGCTGATAAGCAGCACTCTTGAAGATACGAGTGATATGCTGATAAGTGACACTCTTGAAGATATAAATAATATGCTGATAAGCGGCACTCTTGAAGATACAAGTGATATGCTGATAAGTGGCACTCTTGTGATAATTCCAGCTTCGACTGATGATTCGAGTGAAAAACTGATAAGCGACACTCCTTGTAATAGTTCCAGTTTCGTATGATATGCGTTGCGACTGATGAATCGAATTGAGGCTGATAAACTTTACTAATGATAATTTCAAGCCTTGCATGCTAAGCGCTACGGTTGAAGATTCAAGTTCTATGATACACTTTGCTTTTCTTACGTTATATTCGGTTTAGTATGCTATGCGCTACATTTGAATTACTTTCATTTCAACATTGTTTATTAGCACACTAGCCAAAAAAAGTAAAGAACCACAATATTCGAGGACGAAGACAAATTAGAAGCATACTATCAAACTTTGTACATTAGTACATGAAAACTACAAGGAAATTCGAGGCTCAAAGCTTTAGGGAACTATTTTTCTTAACTTTTCCCCTAGCTTCCCAGTTTCCTCCATTTTAATACCAGCCAAGCATCGAAAGTAGCATTCTTGTTCTTCTTCAATTTGTATATCATATGCAAAACATTGCGATCGGGTTTTATATTGCAGGTGAAACATTGCAACCAACATGTAAACGTATGCGAAACGCTGCGATGAGACTTCACATTGCGGGCAAAATGTTGCAACTAGCATTTAAAACACATCTAGTTATCTACTTTACGATTTGTTTGCTCAGCATATCATAATAATTAACCTCCTTCTAAGGGATTAATTATTAATACTTCCAAAGGGAAGAAAACCTTCAACTACCCTCCAAAGGGACGACATAGCAAATCCATGTCATTAGGATGACGTCACAATTTCCCTCTAAGGGGATAAACGAGATCCTCTGTTACTCGATTACTCCCTTCTATACCGAGTTCGATAGTTGAACAACAGTGGGCTCCGTAGTCACGGTCAAGGAGATCGAGGTCCTAACTCCTGCTTATGTCAATTATAATAGTTGGAAAGCAGTAAGTTGATTCAACAAATGCAGTTGAGAGAATCAAATGCTCAACAATATTTTGGAAACCAGAAGGGGACACCGTAAAACACATGATCTCTATGCGGTCGCATTAACTTCGGTTACAACATCTCAAAATACAAATTGTATGGATAAAGAAACTAGCAATCTATGGCGATGGCGTTTTCCATGGTCGAGGCACTACTAGCGATAATTGGTGTCCTTTGACTGGGGGGGATAGTGTACCCAAGAGAACCACCGCCTAAAGTCAAATGACACCCTCCTCGACTCTAGACTCATTACTAAGGAATTATATGCTCAATGCTACATCTAACTATGAGATTTATGATCTCATAACTTGTATGCTCATTGCTACTTTTTAACCAATGACCTGCATAGCATTCGTACGCCTGGAGCGACATTATCTCAATCAATGTCAAGTCTAAAACTCGTACAATATTACTTCAAGCATACCTCTATAAATATATGATATCCTCAGAGGCATTGAATGATATACTGCATGATATGCTACAATGATAAACTCTCTCGAAGACTCCAGGAAAACCTCATGGTTGGAGCTTTATCGATAATTCCACCCCTGAGGTGAGAAATGTTATTTTCAAGATCTTCAAACATAGTATTGTAGGCTTCGATAGTCCCTCGCAAGGCATTAATCTCTTCTTTCTCATACTTTTTTTGCTCTACCATCTCGTTAACGCGAGCTTGAAACCTCTTTGCCTCGTATGGTTGGGTGACTATTATTAGAATAGGATTCTAACTCCTTGTTGGCCTTGGTTAAGTCCGGCTTAACTTTCATCAACTCGCGGATTGGTTATAGTAAAATGTTGATGAGACTTCTCTAATGTCTCCTTCAGATTCATACACTACGAAGACAACAAAAATAAATTCCTTAGCCTTGGTCGAGTCCATAATCAAATGCTGAAACTCCTTAGTATGGGCCATCTTATTGGTGTAGGATTTGAGTAAAAAATCCTGGCACTAGCGTTATATGCTTGCTCTAAGCCTTGATTATGAAGCTCAAACTTTTTCTTCTCATCCTCAATCATCAATATTGGAGACTCGATATTATACTTCCATTTTCAATGAAAATACGTAGCTCGGAAGCACACCATTGTGAGAGGCCCTTCGAGTAAGTAAGGAAAACTCGATATATTCGAGGATATGCTATTTGTGATTAAGAGAACTAAGACATTCCTACGATGTTGACATATTCTAAGTTAAGTTTCTTTGAATACTCGAACATAATCATCATGCCTTGGATTCTCTAGGGGCTTTTGATGATATTCTTCTCATACTGGACTGTGACCCAATAAGCAGGTAAGAATGGGCTGAAGAAATGCATCTAGAGTCAACATATGAGGTAGTTAAAGGCTGATGTAATCAAGAAGATAATTATGCAGTATTTCAGTTACACACAGTTACTATTAGGGTTTAGCATATAAATACCCATGTACGTCCTTTGTTAAGGATCATACACTATTATTCCTTATGACTCATATCAATTACTAACTTTACCATCAGAGAGTCTTCCCTCTGGATCATTCCGGGGGACTTTGTCTTGCAGGTCATGGCAGTAGAGGCGGCGGTGAAGTCCAATTGGGTTCCAGACACACCAGTTTCCTTTCAAGAATATGGAGGAAAAACACGTCTTTAAATTGTATGGATAATTTTCTAAACGTTATCTTTATGGATTAACTTCAGGTAAAGGTGGTTAGATGAACGCGTAACCCGTGGGTAGGGGTGTTCGGACGGCCGATTTCGATTTTTACCAGTTTATAAGGAAGCAAATAACCGACCGATAATGTTATTGGTTTTGCCGGTTCGGTTAGTATCGGTTTCGGATGATGTGTCGGTTACCAATTACCATATATCATTCATTTAAAATTAAAAATATAAATCCATATTAATATTGATTAGTAGTTAGAGCTGCAAAACTTAGAATAAAAGGTAAGAAATTTAGAAATTGGATAATTGTGTTGCATAGGAGTTGATTTTTTTAATTAATATTAAAATTGTATCCCGTCGATGTTTATTAGTGTTAAGCACAATTATAAGTTGCATCAACTTTTGTTTGCATAATTATTTTCTTTGGCATAATTATTATTTAAAGATATATGGGCTCATAATATAGAGTTTAAAGAATAAGTTATTTTGGGTTAGTAATTAAAGTTTTCTTATTGGGTTTGTGAACAAGGCTCAAAGTTTAATGAATTGATTTTTGGGGTTAAAATTAATTAATGTTTTGTAAAATCTCTTACCGATTATTCGGTTAGATCGATTACAAATTAATATAACTAATAAAGGAACCGATTAACCGACATAGCTGGATAATCGTAACCAATATTAACAGTTCAACCAATTAACCGGTAAATTGAATTAAATACTTGTTTAGTTTTAATCGGTTATTTGTTTTCTGTTTTTTTAACGGCCCTACCCTTGGGTGAAACATATTGTTTTCTTTTAAATCAGAATGGGTATGGTTAAAATAGGTAATTGAAAATTATGGCTTGGGTAGGTTGGGTTTGCGTTTGACCGTTGGTTGGTTAAATTTACAATACCGTAGGTTTACCCATGTGGATTGGTATATAAAACCATATGGATTGAAACCTGGGGGATTACTTACATGTATTTGTATATAAATCAACATGGGTCAATATCTGAGTTGAAACTTGCAAATTTACTCATATGGGTTGGTATGTAAATTCATATGGGTTGAAATCCATGGATTTACCCAAATGAGTTGTATGTAAACCCGCATGGGTCAATATGAGTTGAAACTTACGATTTTATCCATTTTGACCCGCGGCTTGAATTATTTTTAACTTGTGGGTTGAGCAGTTTCTACCCGATCCATTTTTGGCCCAAACTATTTTGACCCATCATAAACAATTTCAAAATGGGTCATACTCATATTACCACATTAGCCATTTTGGAACTTGGAATGGTGCGGAGCATGTGAATCGGAATGGTCCACGCCATACTTAGCCATTTTGGAGTGATTTTGGGAAAAATGGCGCGACATGCACAGACCTGCACAACCCGTATTGAGGGGCTGTTGCACAGCTCGTGTTGGCTTGCATGGGCCGTGCTATCCATCCTTGGCACGGGTTGTGAAAACTGGGCTAGGCTCGTACAAATATCGTGCCGGCCGGCTGGTTTGGCCTGTTGGCAACATATTCCACTCTTGACCTTCTTGAACTTCAAATTCATTTTTTTAGGCTCAACTCTATCTACTACCATGCTTTGGAGTCCATGGCCTTCAATCTACTCCCATCCTTGTGAATGACCTTCAATATCTTCTACCATTCTTGCGAATGACCTTCAAATATTTTTTTCCACCCTCGCGGATGGACTTCTACAAAATGGTGTAAAAATACTCACGAGCAACCTACTTGTAAGTTCACAAAGGAGAATCTAGGTGCTCGTGAATAAAAAGTGTCCATTAGCTTTAATTAAGCCCACAAAACTCAGGATTTAGATAAGAAAACTAATAATGGTCGTCTAAACCCTTTGTCATGTAAATCTAACTAAAACTAGAAATCAATCAAACAAAACATGATAATAAATGTGCTGAATGCATTGGTTAATGCTAAAGGTGCACATCACAAGGGCCGCCAACTATTTCAAATGTGGATATGCATTCTTCTTGGCAACACGTGTCTTTTCTTCCTTCACCTCTTACGTTAGGATGTCATAGGCAAGTCACCACTAAAGACAACATAAACATAAACATTTAGATTATTGAACTAACGTTTTGTTCGTCCTTTCTCTTGTGGATCTCCCAACTTTCCAAATGAATGTGTGTATAAGTTAACCACGGGCGATCTCCTTTCCTATTAGAGAATATGAAATCTCTAGATCAGGTGTACTTGCACTCTCTCCAACTCTTTGACAACATGATCATTGTCATTTTCCTCAACTCCTCTATGTCAGGATTATCTATCTCAAAGGGCCTCCATTAGGAATTCATTGGGTCACGATGTCAAAACTTAATCGATAATATAAGGATACAAGGAAGGTGAGTTTGTGTTGATGATATAAAATTCACAATCGATACCTTGCACTCCATCCATAGGATGTCTTTATACTCTTTTAGGACCTTATGCCAATTATCATACTTTATGTCTACCCTCGTAATACCGACCTTCCCAATCCAACTTGACCACTTAGCACATTCCTCCGAGAAACACTTTCCAAACTTGTTAAAAACTAACAAAATCATCTCTTTCCTAGCCATTCTCCATTCAAACGTCCTACAATGAGTTTTTGATATCCCTACCTCTTCCGGCCCCTTCCCGTCACCATCCTCATTCACAACCCTCTCGACATTTCCATAATTTTGTGAAGGTGGGACTTCATCACGAGTCCTTCTCTGAGACATTGTACCACCTAACAAATTTTATAATAATCAATTATGAATAAAATTACAAATTTGAAAATCATAGAGCTAATCATTACATTATAATAAGCACTAGCACAAGACAATGTCACAATTTCATACATAAAAATGAGAGGTAAATTTGATATACCACAAGAGAGGCTAGAACAATAGAAATTAAATGAGAGGAAAATTTGATATACAACTTTTTCATGAAATGAAATGGATTTTACCTTTGAAATGATCTTCTCCCAAGGATAAACTAAAAACACAAAACCTAACCCCAAATCTCCCAATTTGTTCAAGAATTTTGAGAAATAGGGATTATTGAGTGTAATAATTAGGGTTTTGCATCATTTTCATGATCCATTTCGAAAATGTGAGATTTATTGATGATGAGTAGAAGGAAAAAGGGGAAAAAAGAGGGAAGTCGCAACCAAAAATGCATTAATGTGTGTTTGAACCACACTCTAATGTCCTTACTTTTTATTGGGTCGTTAGTTCAGTTCCGAGTTTGAAACTGACTTAGGGGAGGGCCTAATGAGTTCGGAAGCATGTCCCACCTTCTAGTTAGTAACCCGAATAAGTTCTGGACTCGGAATTGGTTATTTTTACATTCAAAATTGGGTTTCAGACTTTTTCAAAAGCCTTAATTAGACAAACCCTAGTTTCCAATTCCACAATCCCCAAATCCTGACAAAATTACTCAATTCCCTGAAAATGGCGAGACACAGTGGTACTAGAGTCGGGGGAGCTGCATCTTCGAGGAGTCATGAACCATTCGTTGAGCAAGGTTTGAGTTAATCATTCAACCACGAGGCCGAGCAAAGAGGTATGTTGACTTCTATTGTCAGAAATGTACAAATCCAAAAATTGTTTTTACTTGCAACAAAGGGCCAATGAGATTGGGATACTTGCTACAATAATTTAAGAATTCACAATTTGATAAATTTTTGAAATAAGCCAAACCCGTACACTATGATGAAGTGTTGCAATTTTATGCAAACCTAGGCAAGAGTAGAAACAATCATGACCTCACTAAGGTTAACAGTGTTTTGATACCACATTCTAGGAGACAGTTCTGAGTCCATAACTAAGAACATACCCACTTCAGATATCATAACCATAATCGCTCCTTCAATGGTGGTCCAACCAAGCTATTCTGAACTCGAGACCAAGGTTGGATTTCCAGTTCCGAGTTTGTAACCCTGGGCAATCAAAGATACTAAGGCATAACCGCCTTTGAAACTGGTCAATCAAACTCAGTTCTTATGCAAACCACCTTTAATTGAGACACATAAAAGGTGGTTCCAAACAAACCACCATCTAAAGTGGTTGAACCGCCTTCAAAACCGGGGGGCTGATTTATCCGAGTTTCAAATTTGAAACTGTCTCGCAAAGACAGTTCTCCAAAAAAATGGATGGAACCGTCTTTAAAGTTGTGCCTTTAATAGGCCTTTCTTCATTAGTGATTGTGCGAGCGAGACAATGTTTTCAAGTTTATAAAGACTAGATCTAGTTGTTAGTTAGTGGCTATGCAACCCAAATCTAGCACAATGACGTAACAAATCTAAAAATTAATGAGAATGAAAGCAATATTTGATCTACATAAAAAAAATATACATATTGATTAGTTTGATGCTTGAGTTGAGATGGAGGGGGTAACAACTTATAACAAACAATGAACTTTGACATTTGTTTCTAGTATGCCGCTTGAGTTGGGATGAAGGGGGCAACAAATATTAACAATCATGAGCTTTCACACTTGTTTTCTAAAAAAAATACATAAAACAATTATATTGTTATAACTATTGGGCGTGAAGAGCTAATTATATAATCTCTCTATCCTTGCGTAAAGTTTCAACACTAGTGGAAAGCCTTTGACTAAAGGCAACAATCAAAGGCGGTTCTTGAGGAATCGCCTTTAATGAGGACCCGAGGGAGGTTCCAAATTTGGAACTCCCTCCCAAGCCACCCTGAAAATTTTAAAGGCGTGTTTATATTGAATAAATGCGGTTCTTGAATAACCTCATTTAATTAACATAAATTAAAGGCGTTTCTATTGAAGAACCACCTTTAACGAGGTGTATTTGTTCCCAAGTATATAAAGCAGCTAGGGTTTCCTTCTCCCCTTAGTTTATTTTCCTAAACTAAGTACTACAGGCCGCTGTTCATTCCTTCGTCCCCCTAGCCAGTTTCCCCAACTTTTCTCTCCTTCTCACTCTAACAACCCTCACTGCTCCACCTCCAATTTCACTCCTCCACCATCCTCTCCCATTTGAGCCCTCATCCACCACCCTCCCCGTTACCTCTGCTTATGAGGCACTTTCGCCGAATTTGACCTCTGTCGAAGCCCCCTCCGTCGCATCCACCACCAGGACCCCACCATCGCGATCATCCTTGCATCGGGCCTCCTTGTGTCAGGCCTCCACCACTACGATCCTCCACCGCCGAAGCCCCATCTGTTGCTCTCCCCCGTCGCCTCTACAGTGTTGGTCGCCTCCATTGTCTCTGCCGGCCTGCCGCTCGCTCACCTCAGTCAAAACAAATCCAGATTTGTGAATTTATTTGTGTTTAATTTTTCCTGTCCTGTGTATTTCTTTTGCCAATTTTTGTTTCTGAGTTGCTGGATTTATATTCGTCTGATCTTCTATTCGAATCGCAGATCTAGGTTTGTCTGCCGGAAACCTCGTGTTTCTGGTAGCTTTTTATTGGAACCTCGGAGATTGGTTCCAAATTCGGAACTTAATTCGGAACCAATTTCAGACCCCAATAGAAGGCGGTTTTTGAACCGCCTTTGATCGAATCGATCAATGTTAGGACTAGAGAAGACACTTAAAAAGTGTCTTCTCTGGTTCGATATAACCGCCTTTAATCAAGGCTTCTTCCACTAGTGCAACTTTCTATTTTCGTCTCTCTCAAGTAAAAGTTTTTATTTCCTTATTTGAATTGAAATTTGTGTTTGAACTTTAGCCAGCCCATTTCAATCCTTTATTTTTCCTGTCACGTCAGAATGTATAAATATCCGTGAAAAAAGGAAATATAAGTGTTACGCTGGGCCAAGTAGAGTAGATGATAATGAATCGCATTATTAATAAATGAGAAAGTCTCAAGAAAAGCGGCCTTTCCTTAAATTTATGACAATCCACTATACTTTTTTACCTTAAATGTTATAATTTTTTAAATAAAATTTAAATATAGTATTTTAAAAATTAAAACAATAATGTATATCTGAATGTTAAAATATAAAAATATATAATGTAAAAAAATTTATTTTTAAAATTTTAAATTTAGTATGTAATTTAACAAATGTAGTGTATAAGATAAAAAATAAGTGGTATGTCCATAAGACTATGGACAGACCGTCTGTCAGGAAGCCCACACTTAGTAAATAGTGAGATATTTTCATTGTCTCGTTAAATGGAAACAAAATACTACCTCCGTTTCATTGAATGTAACATCATAACTATAAGTGTTTGGATTAATGTGAATAAAATGAGTGGATGAAATTGAATTTAAAAAGAGAAAAGTAAAATGAGTGAATGAAATTGAAGGAATATTGTCATAAAATGAAAGCGTGCAATAAAAAAGGCGTGTATCGCATCCAATTAAAAATCGTTAACTCAACCTTGTGTTCCCTTGGGAATAACGATAAAATCACTGTTGCTGGCTAATGCTTACTGTCTCCAGTTCAATTAATTTAATTTCTATGAAAATGTTCTACTTGAACACGCATTTTTCTGTATGCCAGACTTGCCAGTTGCAAGTATGGTAATTTGACTTTGTGATATTTTTAGCGCGTGAATTATTCATTATATTCATTAATCTATTTGCTAAACACAATACATGCCATGTCATTGAAATGCACTGTTCCTTGTCATTTCTTTTGTACAGTACGTTTCTTCAGTTTGACTGTTAGGAAATGTTATCTTTTGTAAATAATAAAACAATAACAGTGCTTTTTAATTTTAATATTGTTTTTAAGTATTTGTCTCGGTCTTTTTATAAGTTATGAAAAAATTAGGAACTTAATTGCACTTTTACTACACACGAAAAAATTGTCGGTCAAAGTAAGTACAATTTGGGCCGAATTCGAGTTATAAGGTATTTGGGTAAAATCACACGTCTACTAAAATCTCAATTTTCTTTCCTTTTTCCAACCTTTCCTCAACTTAATTTTTATTAAAATCCACTGTTTTATAATTTAATGTCCATGTTTTAACATGAAGATATAACGTTTTACAGTGAACAATTTTAGTCTTCAGGAGATATTTAAAAATTACAGATCAGCGAAGAAGAATAAAAAAATTAACGGAAAATACAAATAAATAGCATATAACTTGGAGTATATATTTTAATATAAATATGTAATATTTCTAAAAAAAAACTCAAATGTTTTTATTTTAGTTACTACATTTGTTTGTAAAAAGTTTAGTACGACACAATTACACTCTTTCAAAATATAGTAATCCCTCCGTTTTAATGATCAACTTTTTAATTTTGAAAAATTTATAAAATGTATTGCAATATATATACTCCCTCCGTCCCAACAGTAATGTCATGTTTTTTGGTCAACTTTCTCAGCCCATGTTTGACCATAAATTTCAATTAGTATATAGACTCTAATATCATCATGTGTAATATTGTTAGACTTCTATGTCTACGTAGTTTCTAAATATCAAATTTTAATGTAGCATTAATATCCGTAATTAAAGTTATTGATGGTCAAACATAGTCTGAGAAAGTTGACAAAAAATAGGCCAAAACTGACTGGACGGATGGAGTATATAATTATAATTTCATTATAAAAATTATTAAAACCGCGTTTCTCATTATTGTTCTAACCATGAGTTGATCCCATGAGACCTTCTCATATAAAATAAGGTATGGAGATCCTTTAAAAAAGAGAGTCCATCTTCCGGTGCCGTTTGCTTCGCGCGGCTGCCACCAAACTGAGTTTTGTCTTGCATTACAAAACAGCCCGAAGCACAATTTGGAAGAACCCCATTTAGATATGCATGACAATTATGATAGATAGACATCAAACTTTTTTAGTTGTTTCATTTGCCATCATATGCTTGTACGTTACAATTTCTGTATCCCGCATCAGATTTTATGTCTCCATATGATTGTTAGTAAAACAAAAAAAATATTGTCACAGCTCACTTACAATATATCCACCATTAGAATTCAATCCCATTAAATAAAAATCATACAATTTCTATGATAGGATATTAGACAAAATGCTAAATATACAATATTTTCATTAATATTGAAAGACACAAAATGTTTAGAAAACCTCTTTTTACCACAAGAGTGATCGTATCTGTCTTTATTGAGACAATAACAATGTAAAGTCAGAAAATTGACGTGAACCTACTATTCAACCCGATCAAAGTCATTGGATCATATAGCTTAGGCATGAGGGGGAAAAATGCAACATGACTTCACACGATAGCTTAGGCTTTCAAAGATTTGGTTGCCATAGCTTGATATCATTAGCCGACAAACCATGACGAAGAAACAAGAACACGCAGAGGCCATTCTCGTACTCGATCAAGCAACCAAGAAAAGTGCATTGATTTGGGTTGGCTGGCACACGCACAAATCATTTTGAGACCCAATTTCATATCTTTCGTTTCCGACAAAGCAGATCTAGATCTACGCTTGTTATTTTCTCACGGTCCGCAACGATACCAAACACTGGCAATTCACATGTACATCACGATGCAATCTTTCGATTGAAAAACATAGCCCAGCTCGATATAAAATACAGCTAAAAGAAAGAATTAAACATATGGCAGAAAGCTGTTCACCAAACCAAAACATCATCGGATGGCATTCGACATCAGACTTAACAATATCTGCATCATTGATCGACTGGTAAAAGGGGCTAATTGCCACCAAAAACTTCTTTCTTGTGTACCACACAAACA
Source organism: Rubia balearica (assembly GCA_032355405.1). Taxonomy (NCBI): domain Eukaryota; kingdom Viridiplantae; phylum Streptophyta; class Magnoliopsida; order Gentianales; family Rubiaceae; genus Rubia; species Rubia balearica. Next base: position 146 of record JAULKJ010289214.1, on the reverse strand, counting down.
AAAATGGGATATATCATTCACTGGAAAAAGTCATCTCAAGAAGTTGGTACAAAAGCATCACTTATATGGTGTAGATAAGCTTAATGAGTTGCGAATATAAAATTAACAATTATGTCAACAAAGCTCGAGGTTCTTCCCAAAACTAC
>JAULKJ010289200.1:0-12425 GCA_032355405.1 Rubia balearica | reverse complement strand
ATGGGCTACCGGTTAGTAAATACTCCTCGATGAGTTGAATAGCATGGGTCATTTAAAACATTGTGAGCCACCAGCTGGCATTCAATTTCTTGAAAACTGATAGTTCAGGTGTACAAATTGTTGCGGCTGGTCTTAGCATAGTTGAACTTGATTTTGCACAAGAAATGTAGATTGGCATGGCCCGTGCCCATACTTAGTTGCACGAGGCACTGTGCTGGCACGGTTCATGTAGAAAAAAATGGCCCATGCCAAGGTCTTCTAGCACGGCCTATGTAGTATTGCACGGTCGTGCCAGTTCCTTCTTTGTTGAACTTCGACTCTTTCTTCTTCTCTACTTGCTTCCATCTACTACCACGTTTTGACTCGTGGCCTTCTGTCTACTACCATCGTTGCGAATGTATTTCTACTATCTACTATCATCCTTGCAAATGGCCTTCTACAAACTAAGCCGAAGTGCTTACAAGCAATCTAAAAGATAAGCTCACAAAACAAGAACTAGATATACTCGTAAGGACATAACATCCGTTAGGTGTAATAAATCTACGAAACTAAGGATTTAGACAAGAAAACCAACAATGACTATCTAAACCCAAGTAATGTAAATCCGACTAAACCTAGCAATCACCCAACCAAAACATAATAAGAAACATGTCAAATGCATTGGTTAACACATGTTTTTTGGTGCAGATCATGGTCTTCTAACTCTCCAGGGCTTCAACTCCTTTTCTCCTAGGCACATTTCCATCTTCTACCACGATTAAGAGCGTGGCTTTCAGTCTACTACCATAATTATGAATTGCCTTCTACTACAATCATCCTTACGAATGGCCTTCTACTTCGAAGTACTTACGAGAAATATACAATGAACCTCACAAAACAAGATCTAGATGCTCGTAAGGACATAGCATCCATTAGGTCTACATAAATATACAAAACTAAGAATTTGGACAAGAAATCTAATAAAGGCTATCTAAATCCCTTGCGGTGTAAGTCCAACTAAACCTAGCAATAAACCATCCAAAACACAGTAATAAATGTGCTAAATGCATTGGTTAACACATGCTTCTAGGTGCAGATCAGTATGTATAGCTTCCAAAAATATTCTTTTATGCCGATAAGATTTTCACTGACATCTACTTCATTTAAATTTGAAAAATTTGCACCTGTATCAATAATGAATACAATTTATAATGTGACATATTCATGTTCTAATGCGATTTCCGCAAAGTCTACAGGAAATTACTTAGAATTAGAAAATTATAGAAGCTTTGTTCTAATCACCATAATAAATACTATTTTTAGTGAAACATATGGAAAGTTTAGTGTATGTTGTACATGTTATAAGCTAAAGAGTGCACAAGTCTGTCAATAGTTTGAAATTGATAAATGTGTACTCTCTGTTTTGTTCATTTTAATCTAATTTATGTTTTCTTGTAAAATATGCATGTTTTATGTTAATAAATGTATAAACTATATTAAATTTTTCTACAGCATGTATTTTAGTGTGCTAATATTTCCACATGCTTATACGTGTTCATAGCAGTCAAATTTCAGTATCCAGAAGTTTCAAAAACAATTATATTCACATTGATTGCAATTCAATAATATGAATTCAATATAATGAGAGAAATTCATACCTTTAATGGAATTAGGTAATATTTCAACTTCTTGCAACTGAATTTCATTTGTTTGGAACTGACTCTCAATTGTTTCGATCGCGTTTTCTTTAGCAAGATCTGATTCAATTGCATTAGTTTTTATGACTAAAACCTGTTGAAATTTGATTGGCCTCAATCTCATCTAGCAAAAGATCTATTTCTAATTTGCAATTTTCTTCCTTAATTAATTTTGCTCGAAAGCCGCCTATTATCGTTGGAGGATGTCAGAGAAGCAGTGAAATCGCAGAGTAATCGTAGAGAAATTGGAGAAGAAGCAGATAAATCGAAATCATAGAAGAAGGAAGAAACGGTTATGCGAGGAATTCGAGGTATGTGTTTTTGTGTGACCCGTTTCAAACCTTATGACTCGGACCTTCATTTTTCACATAATTCCTATTATTTGCATACAAGCCTCTACCTGTCCATAAGTTTATGGACAATCCTTCTGTCAGTATACCCACTCTAATATGATAATAGTTTTAAATATATGATACTCCCTCTGTCCCAACTCAAACTGCACAATTACTAGTTGACACTATTCTCTATCAAACATTGACTGCATATCTGCACATATGTATAAGCAATAGACAAACTCTTGTATAAAACGGTCTTACTGTAAGACCAGGGATTAAATTGTAAATAATTCAGCATGGGGTTTCTAATTGAAGTCTTAAAAGTTCAGGCTATATGTGAAATTTCATTATTTTACATTTAAGCCCAGGTATAAATATCAATATTTCTTTTTCTTCTCCCGCAATTTTCTCACATTTTCTCTCTCTTCTCCCTTTCTTCTCCTGCGTTTTTCTCTCCCCTTTTCTCTTTTCTCAGTATTCAACTTCTTTTTCCCTTCAATTCGACCATTACTTTTCTCCATTTTCTTCCATATTTTTTGCGAACAGTGATTTGCGATGAACGCATAGAAGATGCGCTTCATTTTTTGGCTAATTTTTGGTTTTAGCTTTGGTTTCTGGCAGCCGAACATAATACGACCTTTGTTTCGAGTTTATCTTCAAAGGAAATGTTTGTGCATAGATTTTAATGCATATTTTTGTTGTTTTTTCCAATTTTTGTGTAATTTCTTTGGTTCATGTGATATTCTAGTGGTTGTGTGCGTTATAGTGAGTAATATTTGGGGATTTCTTTATTTTTTTTATTTTGTGAGTTGTTCTCACGTATTTGTGCTAATATTTGTGTTGCTGCAGCTATTTGTTAGATGTCTAAGAGGACTTGCCTCACTGCTGCTGCAATCGAAAAGGAAGGAGGATTCGTAAGTTTTCAGCAGTGATGTTTTAGATACAGTTATTGATGTTTCTCATTTTCAACTTGATGTTTCATGCTTTAGGCTTTAAGTGTTGTTATGTGTGTTGATGTGATATTTTAATTTTAGCATTTGATGCTTGTTGTGTTTACATGCTTAAGTGTACAATTGATGTTCAGTTTTGATTATGTGTGATATGTTAGGATTTTGTTACGATTTGTGGTCATTTTTGTGTTGTTTTTGCTGTTTCTTAGATGTGTAAGAATGATTGCCCACTATTTTTTTCAATCGAGAAGGAAAGAGTATCTATAAATGTTTGTTATTTTGCAGATGTGATGTTTTAAATACTATTGTTGATGTTTCAGGTTTTATATTTCATGTTTCCTGTTCAGGTTTTAAGTACTGTTATCTGTGTTGGTGTGATGTTTTAATTTCAGTATTTGATGCTTGTAGTGTTTTAAATGTGCAATTAACGTTCAGTTTTGTTGTATTTGATTGTGTGTGATATCTTAGGGTTTTGTTACGATTAGTGGTCATTTTTGTGTTGTTGTTGTTGTTTCTTAGATGTCTAAGAATGTCTGCCCATTGTTGGTACAATCGAGAAGGAAGGAGGATTTGTAAGTTTTGTTATTTTTCAGATGTGATGTTTTAGATACTGTAGTTGATGTTTAAATACTGTATTTGATGTTTCACAATGTAGTTGTCAGTCATGTTTTGTGTGCTATTGTGATGTTTTGATTTCAGATATTGATGTTTTTTATTACTATATGTGATGTTTTAATTTCAGCGTATGATTGTTGTGTTTTCATGCTTAAGTGTGCAATTGATGTGCAATTTTGATTGTGTGTGATATCTTAGGGTTTTGTTACGATTTTTGCTAATTTTTGTGTTGTTGTTTCTATTTTTTAGATGTTTAAGAATACTTGCCCACTGTTGCTACAATCGAGAATGAAGTAGGAACTATATGTTTTTTTAATCTGTGATGTTTTAGAAACTGTTGTTGATCTTTCAGGTTTTATCTTTGATCTTTCATGTTTAAGCTCTAAGTATATTTTTTATGTGTGTTGGTGTAATGTTAAGATTTCAGTGTTTGATACTTGTGGTGTTTTCATATTTAAGTATGCAATTGATGTTCTGTTTTGTTCTTTTGATATTTTAGTGTGAACTGTTGATATTTTAAAATTTTGATATTGATGTTTTAATTATTGTATTTAATTTTTCTCAACATAGTTGTCAATGATGTTATCTGTGTTATTGTGATGTTTTAATTTCAGGTATTAATGTTTTAATTACTGTATGTGATGTTTTATGTTTATTTCACAGGAATATTTTCCGAGCCATAACTCTACGATGCTATTGATGAGATAATAAAAAATGCTATGAGGAATCATGCTCTTGAAGATCTTCTCTTGAACAGAGGACCGGAGCTGACCTTTGATCTTGGCGTTGGTAGAGTAGAAGAGCCATCCTCTTCAAAACCAGCAGGAGTGAAGGTAGGTCTGTGAGTAAGGGAGCAACAAAAGGAAATAAATTAGAATTTGATTATTTGACATGTATTGTTTGAGAATGATGTTTAAAAAATATTGGTTAATTTGTTAGAGCTGAGACACTGGATTTTCAGTTTTTATGTTAGCGATGTTTTAGAAAATTTGAACCCTTTTTGTAATTTATGAATGATGTTTAATGGTTCGATATTTATGGCAGTTGACATTTCCAAAGGCTGACGTAAAAGTTAAATTAAAGGTTTCTACTTTTATATGCCAATTTTATATCTTTTTGTTTTTCTAGTGATGATTCATTTAATTATTTCAATTTTGAGTTATTAGTGTTTGATGTTTTATGTCTTGCATAAAAAATTATTAAAATTACCCATTCATCTGTAATATACATAAAGTGATACGAATTACCAAATATATGTAAATTATAATTATTTTGATGTTTAAGTATAATCTAGTGTACGTTTTGTGTTTTTATTTGATATTTAACTATTTTAGTTTGATGTCTATTTTAGTATAATTATTTAATTTTATAGTTTAGAGTTTTATTTGATGTTATTTCTTTTAAATTTGATATGCTATCATTATATGTGAACTATAGTTTTAAGGCCCAAAATTTGGACCTGATTTTAGCCCAAACTTTGGGCATGAACCCTGGCTTGTCGGAATGGCGCAAAAAAGAATAGCAGAAACAGCTCATTGGAACGGCACAGTAAACGGCACTTACATCTACGTACTACTGACTTGCACTCTTCATCATAATAAGAAACAACCTAAATCCACCCATATAATATTTGAGACTGTATATGTCATTCGAGTTGATGTATGTTCTCGGAGGCAACATGCTAAATTTTCCCGTTCTCTGTATCTAGTTTTTGTTTTGTAGTGGAATTAATTGGAGACCACCTTCGAATTTTGCTATCGTACAAACGATGAAAATAGGGCAGCCGGCGCAAAACCCTAGCTAAAATGACCTTGACGACGCAGGCGCAAAATCGGATTGGCACCGGAGAATCTTGCCAAATCTGACGAATTTTATGCCGACTCCGATGAATTCGATACCGACACAAACAATTTCCAATGCATAATCCATCCAGTGAGGAGGTCGTTGATTGTTATGATGGACTCGTCGCCGGCGTATTCGAATAGCCCCATTTCCAACGTATGACGATGAGGCAACGATGAAATTAGCTGATGCGATGATGGAGTAGATGATCCGACGGTGGAGAAGGTGAGGAGGCAGGGCGGCAACGGCGGAGAGGCGATGCGATGGAGAAGGCGAGAAGAAGGAGATCGGTGTTATTCTTTCTTATTTGCTGTTTGGTCCCCCATATGTTTTGCCTTTTTCATTAATTACCCTGAGTCCAAAGTATTTTGGATTCTGCTACCAAATTTGATTTGCTCTTTTGCTATTTTTTTTCTTTTCCCTAGTCTCACCATGAGACGTCTTGCAGGAGACAGATTCTTAAAAATAATAGTATATGAATAAGTTCACCATCTGTATATTATCATTTCTTTAAGGTGTAAGAGTACACTCGGAAATACAGTAACAAAAATTAAAATTTTTTATCTACTTGGGTGGCTACTTTCCCAACTCAGAGAAACATTATTTCAAGGTTATCACATATACAGTTCAGTAATTGTTTTCTCTTAGCTAGGTTGGGAAAGTAGCCACCCAAGTTAGATACATTCATTTATGGTGATCGTTGTAAAAAAGTTTTTAAAAGTAAAGATTGATTAAGATATTTGTAGCTAATTGTTAAAACAGCTAACTAGACTAAGATCATAGAGTAATTTTCTTATTGAATTCAAGAATTTGATACAGAAGATTGACAGAATCGGAAGGAAAAATCAGAGAGAGAGTATGAACCAAAGAAAGTTTACAATGAACGATTTCATAACCATAAACCTCTCTCTTCTTCCCTATTAATTTTCCTGTCTAACTAACAACTAATCAACTAACTTCTGTGATTGAATCCATTAGAAATTAGTTAAGAATTTTCCAATTTGGCTAACCGTTGCAGCTCCATTCTTTTATTGTGTTTCATACCTTCAGCTGCATTATTTTGAGTGAATTTCCCAACTTACCCTTCTGCATTCTTGGGTTATATGACAAAGTCTCCCTCTCAAATTTCAGGCTGTCCTCAAGCTGAGAGTTCTAATATCCGAAGTCTTGAAATTGATTGATGATAAAGGGACTGTCTTCCCAAGAAACTTCTTCAGATGAAAGTTGTTGCCATTGTATAAACCATTGGTCTTTCTGCTCATTCCCAGTAGCAGTCAATCTTCTTTTCAAAATCTTCTCAGGAGCTAGCCGAAAGAATTCCTTGATCAGAACTTGGATTATGAGTAATTACAAATGGTGGTGCTCTATGATGTTGCTTAAGCAGTGACGCATGAAAAACGAGATGAACTCTTAAAGTTATAAGAAGTTGCAGGATATAATGTGTAGAGCCAATTTTCTGCAAAATAGCATAAGGATCATAGAATTTTGGAGCTAATCTCATATTATACCGTTGTGCCGGATAATTTTGTCTATATTTCTGTAGTCTCAAGCCGCCAGATCACCTTCTTGAAAAAAACTATCAGTTCTCTTACTATCAGTATAATGCTTGAATCTTTCCTGTTCTGGCTTTAAATGATCTTGAAAAAGTAACTAAATCCTTTCCCTCCAAGCTAATAGATTTTGATTAGCAAGAAGAACCCCATCAGAGTATTCACCAAGTGGAATGTGTTGTGGTTTAGTCCCGTAAAAAGCTTCCGAGATGTCATTTTAATGCTAGTTTGATAGGAAGTGTTATACCACCATTTTTCCATGCTTATCCATTCTTTCCAAGTATCAGACCTATCCCCACAGAAGCGTCCAAGGTAGTTTTCAAGAATCTGATTAGTCATCTCAGTTTGATCATTAGTTTCTGGATGGTATGCACTGCTGAACTAAAGTTTTACCCCCCAATATAGAGAACAACTCCTTCCACAACTGACTAGTAAATATCCTACCTCTTTCACTGGTTATTGATTATGGAAGACCATGAAGTTTATATATCTCAGCTAGAAATTTTTTAAAACCTGAAGAGCTGTGAAAGGGTGTGCTACTGTAATGAAATATGCATATTTTGTTAGTCTGTCAACAACTACCATAATAGTGTCAACATCCTGAGATCTTGGTAATTTTCCAAAAAAAAAAGTCCATAGCTATATGTGTCCATGGTTTGGATGGAATATGCAATGGTTAGAGCAAACCTGGAGGATGGATGTTCTCATGCTTACTTTTGTGACATATTTCACAATGTCTCACAAACTAGATTATATCTTCTCTCATATTAGGCCTATAAAAGAGAGTATCAATTCTCTTGATAGAAGTAGTTTTTCCCGAGTGGCCTCCCTGGGCTGAAACATGTAATGAATGCAAGATAATCTGCTTGATCTCTTGAGAATCACCTATGAAAATTCTGTTACCCTTTTTCAAAATCCCATTGACATAACGATATTCATTATGGTTCTGAGGACTCTGACTAAAAGTAGCTTGCAGTATATACTCTTGAGCCTGCGTATCTTTTTTGTAACTTTCAGTAATTTGTGTAAGCAAGGCTGAGCTAAAGTAATAACCCACAACTTTGACACTGGAACATTAACCTTCTCTTCTGCACTTAGATTCTCATCTTGATTCTAATTCTGACAATTATGATTTATAACTGCATTTGTGTCCTGAGTACTCATAATATTGAGCTTTTTATCATAATCTTATGAAAACTCTTCTTTCTCATCTCCTTTAACAATACTAACTGTACTCATTTTAATCCTCTTGCCAGCAGAATTCTAAGAATCATATTGATCATCTTTATGTACTAGAATTCCCAGCCTCATAATCATTGCTTCCAGTGTTTCTTCAATTATGTTCGTATCTGACCTGATTTCTTCATTATTTGGCAAATTATCAATAGCTATAGAACCATTATATCTCCTTGAAAGTGCATCAACAACTATATTTTCTTTCCCTTTCTCATATTGGATTTCAAAACCGAGTCCAAATAATTTGGAAGCCCACTTATGCTGTAATGCATTGTTCAATTTCTAACTAGGACGAGATCTGAGAGATTGATGATCTGTATTGATAATGAAATGATTTACAATCAGGTGATGCCTCTATTTATCAATAGCCATGACTGTAGCTAACAATTCATTTTCATAAGTTAAAAGACCTTTATTTCTTTAGCATAAAGTCTTGCTCAGATATGCTATAAGGTGATGATCTTGCATAATAACTACACCCATTCCAACGTCACTTGCATCAGTTTCAATTACAAAAAAATTATCAAACTCTGGAAACTTCAATACATGTGCAATAGTGATTTTTCTCTTCTATTTTAGAAATGAAATATCAGCTTCACTGGACCTTTTGAAAGCATCATTCTTCAGCAAATCATGTAGAGGTCTACATATTGGTCCATTGACTTTAATGAACCTTCTATAATATCATCTTAATCCTAGAAATTCCCTAAACTCTTTAATGTTTTTAGGGATTGGCCAATCCAATATGCAACTGACTTTATTCATTTGCACTCCTTCAGTAATAATGATATGTCCCAAGTACTCCACTTGCTTTTGGCCAAACACACATTTTGAAGCTTTTGCAAACAGTTTATGTTTTCTAAGTAACTCAAGTACAAGCTGCAAATGTTGAATTCGCGATTCTAAAGTCTTTCTATAGACTAAGATATCATCAAAGATTACCAATACAAATTTCCTGAGATGAGCTTTGAAGATTTGATCCATCAAGGTCTGAAAAGTAGCTGGTGCATTAGTTAGGGCAAAAGGAATGACTAAGAATTCATAATGACCACTATGGGTCTGAAATGCTATTTTAGCTACATCCTCTTTTTTCGTTCTTATTTGATGATAGTCAGCTCTCAAATCCAACGTAGAAAAAAATATGAACCATGCAACTCATCTAACAACTCATCAGTTATTGGTATGGGAAACTTATACTTAATGGTAAGATCATTAAGCCTTTTGTAATCTATGCCTCTAGGAATCATCTTTCTTTTTGACTAACAAAACACGAGAGGAGTAGGGACTGTTACTGAGTTGAATAACATGACCCTTAAGCATTTCTTCAACCTGTCTTTCAATTTCAGCTTTGTGTGCATGTGGTTGTTTATATGGACATATTCAAAATGGTTAAGACTCTGCTTAAGAAGAATTTTATGATCAACATCTCTGATAGGAGATAAGCCTTTAGGAATCTCAAAAACATCATCATACCTATCCCAAAGTTGCTGAATACCTTCAGTTGTGCAGCAACCCTCAGTGTCTGATTTCTTGTTTTTGTAACTTCTTGTTGATGCCTTCTGATTGCTTATCTTCATAAAATCCTGTAAATGGTCAAAATTAGTGGATCCATCAATGAGTTCCCCTTTCAGAGTAGAATACATAAGCTTACTCTTCGTATGTTTAGCTTCATACCCCTTGATCAGGTTGACTTTCACCTCTTTGTTAGTACTCCCTCTGTCCCAGTTCAAGCTGCACACTTTTTGGTCAACTTTCTCAGGCCACGTTTGACCGTTAATAACTTTAATTACGGATATTAATGGTACATTAAAATTTAATATTTAGAAACTACGTCGACAAAGGAGTCTAACAATATCTCACATGATGATATTAGAATCTATATACTAATTGAAATTTATGGTCAAATATGGTTTGAGAAAATTAACCAAAAAATATGTCAAAACTGCTGAGACGGAGGGAGTACTCCGTTCGTCTCAGTCAATTTTACACAATCTTTTATACGATCTCCAAATTTAAATGTGGATATATGTAATAGCGTGTAATAAAGGCAGGTGAAAAAATATGATTAAAAATTACATGGTACGACAAGTCTAACTATATTTTATATGATAATATTATTGTCCATATATTTTAAAAATATATATTGTCAAAGTTCGACATATATAAATTGAAAATTATTCATAAAGAGTTTTATAAAAGGTAAGAAGACAAAAGCACGGTTAAATATATTCATATCTATTTAAATTTAGTTTAATTTAATTTAGTATAATTATATTTATTTAAATCTAATCTTGTTCGATTTAGTTCAATAAATTTTGAATTATGGCAGTTAACTTATTTTCAGTATATTTTTACTACTCATTCTGTTTAAATTTAGTTCAAAATTCAATTTGTATTTATTTAAATTTTGTTTAGTTCTAAACAATAAGAAATAAATTCTTTTTCCCATAATTCAAAAAATGTTTTCAGATATGAAATAATAATGATAGAAATTTTAAATGAATTTAAATTTAATGAAATGTTTACCCTTTACGACAAAAGTGAAAAGAAAAGAAAGCAAAATTAAGTGAATCGCTTTATCACGTCTTATATTTTATTTAATCACGTCCTGTATTTTGTAATATTGAAATACTTTATGTATTTTCCCAGCCCCCGCCTTGATTTCCTTTCCCAGCTCTCCCTTCCCAACCCCAGTGCCGCTCTCTTTTCCCGGCTCTCCTTTCTTTCTCCTGCCCCGATCTCCTTTCCTTCCCCAGTCCCCGTTCTGCTTTCCTTCTCCGGTCCCCGGTCTCCTTTCCTTCAGGAGATTTAAATTTTTATTGGTCTAACCGTTAGTCGGTATAACATGAGATTTTCTCTTTTTGTTATGTTATATTTAAGATATTGAATTTATAAAATCATCCATAAATAGTTTTATAAAAAAAAGTGGTAAGACACCTATTGAGAGACAGTTGGAGAACACAATTTAGTAGTGCAATAAATTAAATAAAAAGAAAAGATAAAGTTTATAAAGACAGAGAAAAAAAACCCAGTTGGCATGATTTTTTTGTGGATTGCTATATCACGCCCTGTATTTTACTGTATTATGCCCTGTATATGTATGTATTTAATATAATATGTATTTTGAATTTAATTTTAAACTTAAAATTAATAAAATAAGAATAAAAAACAGGGGTTGGGCTTTGGTTTCATACCCGTCACCGATCCGCCGCTGAAAATTTCAGGACCGCCACTGGCTGGTGTTTTCCGGTTGTCTTCCCCCGCCGCCCCCGACCATCTTCCCCCAAGCCCAGAAGTATTCGCCGGCCCGCCCCTCCTCCCGCGATGTTCCCAGCCACCCGTCCCGCTATTCCCTCTCCCCTTTCCCGCTGTTTCGCCCCGACGCCCTTTCCTCGATCCTGGTTCTCCACCGATCGCCCGAACGATTCCCTGCGCGTGAGATCCACGCGGTGTCATAAATCACGCGCGTGAATAGCACATGCGCGCGTTAACCCTCCCCCGCCCAGTTCCCTTCCCCCGTTCTCCCTGCGAACCGGTCTCATTCCCGTTCTCCCTCCCCGGCCGGTCCCTTCTCCTCCGTACCGGCCAGTCCTTTCTCCCTCCGCCTTCCAGTTTGTTTCTCCCTCCCTTCCGGTTTACTTTCTCCCTCCGCCTTCCATTTTGCTTTCTCCCTCCGACCGGCCGATTTCTTCTCCCTCCCTTTCGGCCGGTCGTTTCTCCCTTCACCCGGATGGTGGCGGCGACGGTGATAAGGCAGGGCGGTGGCGCCTTTGTGAGGTGGGGGCGGTGAGGACGGCAGGGACATTGTGGTGGAGACGTGCTGGCGAGGCGGCGGCGGCGACGCTGGCGCTGGCTAGGCGCGAGGCGGCTGCGGAAGGGCCCGGAAGAGAAGGTTAATTTATTTTAAATTTTTAAAAAAATCAAATTTGTATTATACACGTAGCTACGTATTAGGGCGTAAGTACGTAAAATACAGTGCGTGATATAGGTGCACATGTTTTTTACAAATACTTAGGCCATGTGCAGTGGTAAAGACCGCTAGTGGTCTCTTACCAATTAAATATATTATTTTTCTCATTCTCTCTCTTCCACCTAACTCTAAGAGACCACTTAAGAGACCACCCTTTTTTCCTCCATAGTGGTAAGAGACCACTCTGCACTATTCATGGAGCCCACTTGATTTTCTCTATCATACTCATTAATTTTACCATTAACATTTAA
>JAULKJ010289192.1:0-12425 GCA_032355405.1 Rubia balearica | reverse complement strand
GAGAAAACATTTCATGCGGCGGATTCGTTTTACCAGCAGCTTATTGATGAACATCTTGATCCAAACAGGCCGAGCTCCATGGATAATGACTTCATCGATATCATGCTTCAGTTACAACGAGATGGATCCGCGGTTTTCGACATGACGACTATGGATCATATAAAAGCTATGCTCAAGGTAAGTAGCTTCGCTATACCTCTCACTCTAGATTTTTATTGTATTTAAACTGATTTAAATGGTACGATTTTGTATCGTAGCTCGAGCAGGCCCTAGGCGTCGGCCATTAAGACGAATGCTCAGGGCCATAAATATTATATAATGTGTGGTTATAGTAATTTTTTTTTAATCCGTCTCATAACTTATGGAAATTAGAATCGGTTTTAAACGGCAAATTAGAAAAAATCAAGATAAATTTTTTGTGTTGCATTGATTGGATTGTAAATTTATAACTACTGCACATTGTATAATAAAATTTTAATATTGCAACTAAAATATTTTATTTTTTTATAATTATATTTCAACCTGTCTTTCTATATGCGTATGTATGGAAAGATAGTCTTTCCCTAAACTTTGCATTTGGTTTTTAGTATTATAGAAAGTTGTATACGTTTCATATTTTACATATAAAAGGTCAGTAAAATGAATAATTATTTGTGATTTTTTATTATATCTAATATAAGTGAAATTGGGTATTTAAAATATTTATTTTTTATAAATTAGTGTGCAATGTGTAGGTTTTTATTTATTTTTTTGCTATTTACATATAATATAAAATTATCAAAGGAAAAAAAATACATTGTTGGAACACCCTATATTAGTTGAATTAGATATTTAAAATAATATCATTGAACTTCTAGAGCTTTACTTTATCTAGACCGACAATTCTTGTAGCAAGTAACAAAGTCTAAAGTATGATGTACATGGACAGAAAACACATCAACATGGATAGAAACACATTCCAACCCATTCTGACTAGATGTATAATATGGATAGAAAAGACATCAACCAATAACGTAGTAGAACCGGTTCAAACTAACCCAACTCTCTCCATCCCATCTAACCATTTAGAATTACACTCTTACTTTTAATACTCTTTTCAAAAAATATGTTTAACCATTAATATGTTTATCTACGTATAATAGCGGTAAATAAAAAGTTAATATTTATAAACTATTTGTTACGAAGAATTAAATAATATTATTGTTCATATATCAATTCAAATAAGTAATTAAATTTTAATAGAAAATAATGTTTAAAAAGTAAGAGTACAAGTTCAATTGGACAGGCGGAGCAGGTTTCTTAGTAGGTTTCTTTTTTTAGCTTTGACTAAAATTCTAAATCAGATTTCTCGTCCCTCAATTATCAACTGCCTTTACTACAAGTTAATTTTTTTACTAAAAAAAAGGATCTAAGTACTATCCGTCTCAGCTCTATTTGTACCACAATTATTATCATACTATTCAAAAAATATGTTTGACCGTTAACATGTTTACATAAGTATAATAACGGTAAATAAAAAGTTAATATTTAAAAACTACTTATTACGACGAATTCAACAATATTATATACAATAATATTATTGTTCATATTATATACAATAATATTATTATTCATATACTATTCAAATATGCGGTCAATTTTGTTAGAGCATATGTAAAAAAAAGTAAGAGTGCATTGAATCATTTGATTCAATATATAACATGCCCTTTATTTTATTTACTAACTTGAAAAGGTTGCAGAATGTATTTCTTGCAGGGACAGAAACAACTGCAACAACACTAATCTGGGCAATGACTGCACTAATGAAAAACTCATCAGTCATGAAAAAACTACAATCTCAAATCAGACAAGTGATGGGGGAGAAGCAATTTGTCGATGACGATGATATTGAGAAGCTTCCATACCTTACCGCGACCATAAAGGAGACAATGAGGTTGTACCCGACGTTGCCACTTCTACTGCCAAGGGTGGCGATGGAAAGATGCAAGGTCGACGGGTACGACATCGAGGCCAATACAATGGTGTATGTGAATGTATGGAGTATTGGGAGAGATCCAGAACTGTGGGAAAATGCAGATGAATATGATCCGGAAAGGTTTATAAAATGTGACATAGATTTGAAGGGACAGAATTTTGAATTGGTTCCGTTTGGATCCGGGAGGAGAGGTTGCCCCGGCCTTCTAATGGGGCTGCAAATGGTTCATCTTCTACTTGCTAATCTGCTTCACTCATTTGATTGGGAGTTTCCTTATGGAATGACCAAAGAAGATTTGGACACAGAATCTGTGCCTGGTCTCTCAATGTTCAAAAAGAATGCATTGAAACTTATCGCAAAAGTTCCTTCTCATGTTTCTGTTTAGTTTACCAGAAATATTTAATAAGGTTAGTATCAAGATGTGTCCATTCAGGTTGATGATTATAGTAAAGTGATACGTCTCAAAATCGAATGAACAGCTCAGTTGAGTCCTTTGGTTATGATCTGCAATACAACAAGTCCCGGGAGGTCTCAGGGGAAATCTCTCCAATACTTAAGTTACACTACTAGAGAAATGATTTTTGTTCACAAGTTTTTTTTGTCATATGAACGGTCCTATCGCTACGTTTGATGTATCCCGACACATATTTAACATATCTTTAGTATTGATGTAGCAATAGATAAGTCTTGACACAGAATTATGTCCTTATAAGTCAATATCCATCTAAGCGAAAATCAAATAAAACACACAATCTGATGTCGTGATAGCCAATATATGGCAACACCAGATTGCGTATCCAGACTTATGTATCCTAACCCCAAAATATGTTTTTATATATTTTTTTATTTAGTACAAAATTATGGTGGTACAATCATTAGTGTCTCAACAGGTATGGTTTATCGAAATATGATTATGTATGAACAGGTGTACTAATATGTCTCTGTGGAATGTCAAGATATGACATGTTGAAAGTCGACGAAAACCAATCATTACACTGTGCATGTCTTAAGAAATTTTATATCATGACATGGTTCCATGCGACAACTTGAATAACCAATAATTGAACATGTTGTCATGGATAACTTCTTTCTACACATGTATATGTATCGAGATGAATAACACACAACATTGTGTAGTATCATTTTATAATGAAATTGAATCGGTGTTGTGCATTTACCACTAAGTTCAGTGTCGTAAAAAATATATTATAACATTATTGAATGAGATGTATAGTTCCAGGAGACAGCTTGATAGCCGACGATGATATATGTCAAATCATTAGACTTTAAACAACAATACGTCATGTGTGATTTAGTTTATTAGTAGGACAAACAATTTGGAAAGAAAAAGTATCTAAATTGCCGTGTAAATATGCGTATGTATTTATAATATTTTGACATTCGTACATGAATTCCATGAATGAAAAAGGGATATAACAAATTGTAATAAATTTATTCTATAATGAAACTCATTTCTTGGCACAATTGGAATACATTACACATCACAATGTCATGTGAAGTAATGTAGTTAACATTTTAAAACTTTGACTTATTTACGTACGACATTTTGATATCTTAGAATAAATTATCAATACATACATTTGTTGATGTAAATAATTTGTAGATGTAAAGACATAAAAATTTACTATAATAAAAAAAAGTATTGAGTCATGGAATTATTTTCTCACTAATCCTATAATGATACAATAAGATAAATTGTATTTTTCTCTTATTAATCCTTTAATGATAGGATAAGAATCCCGCATCTTGACCATGCAATTGATCTTTGTTCTGGAATTTGATGTCATTTGGTGAGTTTAGCTTGACCTTGCGACGACGATGAACTTGAACTCTCAGCAACAGCAGGACCGGTGAAAACATGCAGCGACAACAACAATAAATAAGTAGCGCAACATGATCAGTCCAGTAACAAAAGTGGTAAACTACCCACAGTAAAACACTTATTAACAGAAAAACTATTCTTGAATATATGTTGGGCTTGCACTTCAGATGAGAAAAAACTCATCTTCAAAGCTCTAAAATGCGACAAAATAGAAAACTTGCAACAAACAAGAAGTTAGGAAAATGAACCACACAAATCAGTAGTTGAGAGCTTATCAATCATGCACACAGAATAGCCAAAATGTAGCAGCTTTAAAGTTGGGAAAATGCATCTTAAATTCATAAATTCATAGATTGGAAGCTGGAGTGAAAAGATTACTAGTTTTCTATGAATTTTGTTGGCTAAATAATGCATAACTAGTCACTAATCAGCAACAGTGAAAAGAAATTGGAAGCTGGATCACAGTTTGCAAAAATGCAGTGTCTAAGATTTAGGGGGGAACGCATCGAGAATAGAAAAAAATCACTAGAAACACACAGAAAACTATAGTTAAATAAGATTACTATACTAATACAGTATCCCAACATATACACATCAGCATAACATTGAAACTGGAATAACCTTGACAAACATTATAAACATTCAGAAAAAGCATATTTGTGCAAAAAAAACAACTAGTGCTCAATAATGCAAAAACAAGAACCTTCGAAAAAAAAATCTAATAATGCAGATCAGTGCCAAAAAAAACAGATCAGTACAAATACTCCAAAAAGCAGAGCATCATAAACATAGCGAAAAAAATATCATGACTAAAATATGAACACATCAAAACATTGTTGCATAGCTTATCAGTGTCTAACGATGCAGAACACCAGCAAAATGCAAATATGAACACCAAAAATGAGTAACATTATCAGTGCTTAGAGGCTGACGGAGAGTACCAAACTGTTGTTTTTTTAATTTACCATTTAAACCGTCAATTGCTTGGTACTCTTCGGCCTCCAATGCTATTAAAAATGTTACCCCTGAATCGACCTGTCTTGTTTACGAAGGAGGTGAAGTGTGGATAGCGACGGTGAGTGAGGTTATGGTTTATACCGGCTGTGAAGTTATTGATGATGTAGTGTTAATGGTGGCGGTGTACTGAACAGAGATGCCGGGTTGAGGGCGGCATTGTACTGAAGGGTAGTGTGGGGTTGATGCAGGTGGGGTTCTTTGAAAGGGTGATTAGGGTTAGAGGAATGGGATGAGATTAGGGGGTACTTATAAAAGGAAAGATAATAGTAGTTTATTCCACTCAAGATTTCTTCTCTCCATATTTAATAAACTCTCTTATTACTTTTAAGGGTTATAATCCCTTTTCATTAGGATTAACACAAACACTATTTTGGATGTGTTTAAATATATTTTTTCATTTATATAATTTTAATTTTAAAAATATTTAACTAATGAGAAGGGGGACAGAGTGTGCTTAAACTCTGGAACGGTTTCTCGGGTTAAGGGATACAACTTTAGAAAGATTTCTTATCTGAACAATTGGACAGAGCTTCTTTTCAAAAAAATTGTCATGCGGGAATAATTATCGTAGATTTTTAGATGAGGTCTCAAGAAGTTCCGGTGATCGAGAAAATAGGGTGGGCACAACAGTTTGAATTTTAACTGAAATCCTGATTAGAGTACCTTTAGTTCTGGAAGTTTGGTCAATGTTGATAATTGACCAGTCTATGTCGATATTTTTGGTCAAAGTTGTTACCTCTTTTAAAGTAGTTCACATTGGTATGGATTAACGTACAAAAAATGTATACAAACTAAAATTATAACGAGTTGTAAAAACTTAATTAAGAATCGCAGGTATGCATAGAAAAGTTAACATTGGAATCGTTTTTCATGCCAGTCTCTGTTTAATGAACCCCATGGGATATTTACACTTCTATTCCTAACTTTAATTGGGGTGGAGGTGGAAATATAACTCTGCGAAGCGAGAAAATGCTAAAAAAGTCTAATTTTGTGACAAAATGTGCAGCTATTACCTTTTATTACTATTCCGACATTGACTCATCAATTTGGGTGTTGATCGCACCTGAAATGATGAAAATTATTTTGGTCAATGTTGTTATCTCTTTCAAAGTAGTCACGTTGGTATGGATTAACGTACCCAGAAATGTATACGAACTAAAATTAAATGAGTTGTAAAAGGTTAAGAATCACATGTATGCATAGACAAGTTAACGTTGGAATCGTCTTTCATGTCAGTCTCTGTTAATGAACACCCATGGGATATTTACTAAAGGATTTCAGCAGATGGACGAGGAGTCAATGCATTTCCTTGATGGTCTACATGCTTTGCTTCTTAGACTGATGAATTCTGAGGGGAAAGTGCAAAAAAATTTCAAATGCAGAATCTCAAATAATGACTATAACAAGGCTGCTGTTATTCGAGTGTATGACTTAGGAAGTTATACGCAAGGGGTTGCTACGGGAGGCCACCTCTATTGCTAACGCGGGGTGTGGAGGCAAAAAAGTGGTAGGCCGTAGTATATCTCGATCTGGGGGAACAGGCTTTTCTTTTTGCTAACACAGGGATGTGGAGGCAGAAAGGAAAGGTTTTAGGAATATCATACTATTCAGGTTGTCATTCCATAGATGAACCTTCTACTCCATGTAAAACTCAATCTCGAGACACACATCTCTATTGTTATTCTTTTCCATGGTTTGGGAGCCAAATAAAATCCCCTCACCTAGGTGAGTTTTAACTTTAAAAAAAAGATGAGCGGATTTTAATCTGAGCCAATTATAATCCATTCATTTATAACCATCACGTCACAAAATTACCCGATTAGTATAACTCTAGTTTTTAATTGTCAAATAACCTGATCAATATTCAACCCATCCACCCATTTCACATCTTAAATGAGTTAAGTGTTAAAATGACCATGACTTTAGATTGAAAGTGCCAATATAACCCTGCAATCTCAGAAAGTGCCAAAATAACCTTTGGCTCCACTCAATTTTTAGTCAACGTTTGTTTGGTCGGATTATGATGAAATAACAATTTTTTTCCTTACCCTAAAAAAAATTAAAAAATGAAAGAGAGAAAACCCTTGTCTTCCCCTTTTATTCTAACTCCGCGGCCAAAATCCTTCAACGGCCGCTGGTGGGATATTATACGTTTATGGTCTTTCTTATTCCGTTTTTGGCACTGACCTTAGTGACGATAGGCGCCGGGGGGAGGGTGAATTGAGGGCGGCGGTGGGGTTTCCTCCTCCAAGGCTAAGCGAGGTGGGGTTTAAGCGGCGGGGTGGATGTGGGGTGGGGCTGAGCGGTACTGCGGTTTGAGCGGCGTTATGGTTTCAAACAGTTGTGGCGAGCGACGAAGAGATGGAGGAGGAGGGCAATGGGTTGACTGTGGGGAAGGTTTCTAGTGGTGGGGCTTAGCAGCACTAGGGTTTCAAACAGTGAGAGCGGCGGGGAGAGGGATGAAAAGGCGCTAGGGTGTGGCTGTATGGTGGACTGAGCGGAGGTTGCGGTCTGAGCATCGCTAGGGTGTCAAACAGTGAGGGCGGTAGGGAGAAGGAGGAAAAGGAGGGTGGCAGTGTTGGGGAGGAAAAGGGTTTAGCGGCGCTGAGATTTCAAACAGTGAGGGTGCCGCCGCTGGTGAGGAGGAGGGCTTAGCGGCGCTCACAGTGGAGGGAATGTTAATGGGAAGAAGATAAGGGATGTGGATTCCCATCTTTGGTGTGAAAAGAAAAGTGGCAACAGGAGGGAGCACGACGACTACAACGGTGGAGAACGGAGGGGCAACATTAGGTTTTGAAGAAGAAATATACTCTCTATCCCACCTTAAGTTGCACTTGTACTATTAATTTAGTCAAAATTGACTTATTTAAACTATAAAATCTATTGATATAAGTAAGGATATTATCATGTGGTATAGTGTTATATTCGTCTTAACGTGTATCTTCCCAATACTAATTTTTTTATAATTTTTAATTGTACATAGTTAAAGATATTAATAGTAAAATATTTTTAAAGTCAATGGTCAAAAGTCAAAGTGTGTAGTTTAAGTTGGGACAGGGGGAGTAGGTTTGTTATGAGGGGTATTTTTGTTATTTCATTTTCTGATCATGCATAAATTCATTTGGAAGTTTGGCTATGTCGGCGCAATTTTTTTGAAAGTTATGGTTAAATTAGCACATAAAATAATTAATTTGGATCAAATTGACAATTTATGAAATTGCAGAATTATATTTGAACTTTCAACCTAAAATTATCGTTACAAATGTACTCCCTCAACTTCTTTAACAATGACACACTTTTATTTTTGGGTTGTTTCTTTTATATTGACATACTTTCCATTTTTGGTAAGATTCCTTCAATTTCCCCCGCAGTCACCGTAGGGGTTTCCACCGGTCGTTGGGGCGATTGGTGGAAGTTTGGGTGTAATCTGAGTGGCGCCGGAGCGATTGGTGGGTGTGTGGTTAAATCGGAAGTGGTCACCGGCGTAGTGAACAGAGAAGATGATGAAAAGATTCTCAGCAGGGAAAAGAAAATGGGCCGCTGGAGGGAGTGTGGAGGAAAAGATTCTTATTCAAGAAAACGGATGGCCGGATGGAAAAAATTCTTATTCAAGAATGTTAACAGGGAATGAAAACGTCCTCCGACAAGAAAATAAATAAACAGGGGAAAGAAAAGAATGGGCAGAAAGAAAATGGAAATTGGAATTTTTAGCTTTTTTAATTGAAGGGCAAAACTGTCTTTTCCATAAATTCAGGTCATAGGAATTTTGACTAAAAAGTCAACGGAGTCAAAGGTAACATTGGCACTTTCTGAGATTGCGGGTGATACTTTTAGACTAAAGTCAGAGTCATTTTAGCACTTAGCTCAAAAATTTATTATTCAATGTGCTGTAGTTATAAAGTTTATGACCCGATTTATGCAACCCAAAAATTTTATTTTCATTTATTCTAATTTGCAGTTTAAACCTTGGTATTTCTATGTATTATGGAAAGACCGTCTTTCTGAAAACGGATTCCCACCCAAAGGTTTTTACTATTGAATTTTTTTAGTACCAATCAAAATTTCCTATTTTGGCTATTTACTTATTTGAACTGAAATTAGCAGCTGTAATTGAGCCAACTCATTTCAATCTTTCATTTTTTCCACCATATCAACATGTATAAAAATGTCCTTGCAGATTGGTAACATGAACATTTAACTGGGGACGGTGGTAGTATATCGATTGCAATTTCCACAATTACAATTTCACTATAACAAGATTAAGGTCTTATTATTTTTAGAAAAAAAATCATAAACTATTCAATTCAATTGAATTGAATTTTGTATAATTTAATTTTTTTTAAAAAAATATCTCTTTGTATTTATAGTTTTGCCATGTTTTATTACATTTATTTATAATTCAGTTCAGTACAGTACAGAACTAGATCGATACATGTAAACGTGGTAAAAATTCACATGAATAGCAAGTACTGTAATTATTCATTAATTTTTGTTTTTTTATTTGAAGCAAGAAAATTTACGAAGCCCTTTTAAAAGTTAAAATGTGATTGGATTTTATTTTTTAAAATGTCATTGGTCGATTTTCATTTTAAAGGTAATTCTAGCTTTTTCCTCGCTCTCCTTTTCTTTCGGTTTCAAAAGTGTGATAGTGTGAGGCAAACTCAATATATTTTTTATGAAAATCATCATTAATAAATGCTGGAAAAAGTATCCAGCGGCAATTATAACGATTGAAAATGATATTCAATTTAACTAGTTTCTAGTAATAATCAATACTATTGTAAGGATATTTAAATTACAAGTTTTTGATCGTTTTTACTATTACGATACAATAAAAAAATGTAATATCTCACTAGAAATATTAATTTGTTTCCTACTCCCTCCGTCCTAGTTTAATCTGCACACTTTTTGGTCACTTTCTCAGGCCTTGTTTGACCATTAATAACTTTAATTACGGATATTAATGGAACATTAAAATTTAATATTTAGAAACTACGTAGACATAGGAGTCTAACAATATCCCACATGATGATATTAGAGTCTATATACTAATTGAAATTTATGGTCAAACATGATCTGAGAAAATTGATCAAAAAGTGTGCAGTTTGAACTGGAACAAAGGGAGTATCTACTTTTGTAATTAGATGCATACTATTAACCTTTTTAAGGTGTACGGATGAACTATAGTTTTTTATTCCTTTCTTGTTTCGAAGCTCCAGCTTCCTGAATTATTACTGCCTGATATTTGTTCCTGTTACAAGGTAAGAAAAATTATATTATTGCACATTCTAGAATGGTGAAACCGAAACGGATGTATCCAGAGAAGAAGGGAATAAAATCGTGATTATTAAGGGAAGTGGGTCCAATCAGGATTTACTGCTTAATTCCACGAGACTATTCTCTTAGTTGAAGAACAATGATTTCATACATCATAAACATCTATTCCAGATATTCTATGCTTTACAGATAATGACTATCTTTTTAAATCTCATTAATTCACCGGAAAGACATCTCTTGTTTATTATTATTATTATTATTATTATTTTAGTGTTTTACTTATATAGTACCGTCGTTCAAACTATGGTAAGGTTCGGAAGGATAATTTGGGGCCCATTTCAAAATTCACCTCTTGCCTTTTAATAGTTGAATTGAAAGAGATTTGATCATTAATACATTTCATTGAGAATAATTTACAATAGTATTTATAATTATATACTAATTCAATTTTAGGCTCAAATTAGAAATGAGACGGACGAGTATGTGCTATCTTCGTAGTAAACTAGTTTTTGATTTACTGTCTTTATATAAGCAGTTTTACTTATAAGTTCTCGCACTTTTTAGCACTTTGTAAAGTGACATAAAATACTTATCTTTCTTAAAAATAGAAGATATTTGTAGACAAAATGTAAAAGTTGACCCCTCTGCTTTATAGTACAGTTAGATGTGATTGTGGCTGTGTTGGGTAAAGCTTATAAACTCTTTAATTATAAGTTAAACACTTTTTATTGTTTGGTTAAATGATTAAAAGTTGCTTATTTTGAAAACATAAACTATTTTTAGGGAATAGACTGGTTTTCCCCTACTTTCAGAATAAATCAGCTTAATTTATAAGTACAACTCTACCAATCACACCATCTAAGTTCAGCTTCATTAAAACAACCTTAATCTTAATCCGTTCAAACCGCGTATAATGGGTGGTGGATCCGGGTTGGTTTATGTGGACATGAAAGATTGCGTAACTAGTCTTTATCAAATCCGAAACAGTCTCAGCTCTTAATAAAATTAGTTACCTTTCCAAACACGTGTAGGAGGATTCACAAGGAGATGATGTTGGCTTAAGGATACACTTGTTTCAGTTCCATTGATTCTCACATAAAAAACAATTGCGTGTCCAACGAAAGGGTTAGACCCAAGACCACTAAGCTTCAACTTCCTAACTTTTGGACTCCGACGTTAACACGTATGAACTCAATCCCAGTTTTATATTCCACGTTCAAAATAGGTACAGATTAATGGTGGCCTGTTCCTTAATCAGATCCCACATTCAATAGTGCATGAATATCCCGCATGATACTTTATTAAAATATATGGGCTACACAAAAACCATCACAAATATCAGGAAAGAAGACCAAGTTCATCCTACTTTGTGAAATGGCTGAATTCGTGCAGAAGACGCAAGGCAAGGTGTATTTGGCAAAGTTGTGCTTATATGCAAAACTCCTTGTTTTGAAAGCAGGGAGATTTGATTTTATAGCAGTTTACCAAACACTAAAAAAGGATTTATTATAAAAGCTCAACTAAACGGAGTCATATCAAGTGTCTTACTCCCTCTGTCCCAGCCAAATCTGCACACTTTTTAGTCAATTTTTTCAAGACATGTTTGACCATGAATTTCAACTAGTATATAGTCATCAATACCTTCACGTGAGATATTGTTACATGCATTGTGCACTTTTTAAATATCAAAATTTAAAACATCATTAGTATACATGCTAAAGTAATCGGAGGTCAACTAAAAGTGCACAGATATGAATGGGACAAAGGGAGTATCTAATTCATTGATTAACAAGTTCAGTTATTGGTGGGTGAAAAGAAATGATAGGAATCAACAAAAAGTGAGTTCAAATTTATAGGACACTTATATCAACCCATAAACTA
Organism: Rubia balearica; assembly: GCA_032355405.1. NCBI lineage: Eukaryota > Viridiplantae > Streptophyta > Magnoliopsida > Gentianales > Rubiaceae > Rubia > Rubia balearica. The sequence continues at coordinate 432 of JAULKJ010289192.1, read as the reverse complement.
AACAGCATACATCATGCAACTCTCATTCAAATATTCCTGACCAAACACCCCCCAGATGATGAACATGAACAGGAGAAACTATAGGTAAGAAATTGCACGGTTTTGATAGCCGTGGCACTGATCAAGAATCATCCGTGCCTTGACAGAAGAAACAAAAGGATAGGTTTTCCTTGATGCAAATCACGCTGAAGAAAAAGGTAATCCGAAGCTAAATAAGACAACCTGATTAATATCCAAATGCATAAATCTGATAACAATCCATACTCTGGCATACTACAATCCAAACAAGTCACTATAGCAAAATTTGAAGTACATGGTAAAAGAGTAAGCTGCAGTGACTAAGCATAGCATCGATATAAGTGGCTCACTCCTCGTCCTCCTCATCACCGTCCCCACCAGCTGCCTTCTTTGCAGCAGCCTTCTGGTTCCTTC
>JAULKJ010289183.1:0-12427 GCA_032355405.1 Rubia balearica | reverse complement strand
TTGGTTACAAGTTGATTATACGTCAGGTTGAACCGGGTTCAAGTTTAAACGTATTCCGATTGAATTATGTTTGGGTCTGAATAAGATTTCAGGTTGATTTGGTCGTGTTGGGTTAGGGTCTAGATTATCAGTCCAGATTGAATTTTGAATTGAGTTTGGGTCGAGTCGGATTCGGGTTTGGACCCAGATTATCAGGTCTGAATCGGGTTTGGATTCAGTTTGGGTCGAGTCGGGTTCAGTTTTGGACCAGTGTATCACGTCAGAATTGGGTTTGGATAAATATTTTGAGATCAGAATCGGGTTTGGGTTGAGTTTGATCGGTGGTCAGCTTCCAGTAATGAACAAGTGTTTATAATGGGATTTTACAGAGAGTCTATTCTCACCCATCTTCCAATGGGAGGCATTCATCTATGTCGACGGACGGCTGTCTTTGGAATTTCCCAGCAACACTTCGTAGGCGGGCGGCCATTAGAAGGGGAAAACAAGTTTTTCCCTTCTAACGGTGAAGAATAGAGTTAGACATCAATTTTGGAGGGAGGGGCACGGGGGTTTGAGGAGTAATCCGGGAGGGATTGTGTTTTATAGTCCACAACCATGAAGCTCGAATGATTCAACATCAGATAGCTCGACATTGGAGTCTTTTGGGGGGAATGGTAAAAGGTCGTCTGATTCTGAGCAAGGTGGCCAAGTAGAGGGGTCGAGTTCAAGGCTCAGGCTTCGTGATGTGGTATTGGCGGAAGCAAGAACTGAAGGCTACATTCAAAGCTCTCCTTGTCAGAGTTGGCCAGAAGTAATGAATCGTGGTTTACGAATGAGGGGATATCGTGCCTCTGGGGGTGCACACCGTGATATTGGGGGTGCACACAGTGATATTGGTCGGGAGTGGAAAGTTATGAGTTCGAGGGCCTTGCCGGTGGTTTTGCAAAATCAACCACCGCAAGGGTCATGAGGTTACTAAGCTAGAACTGTAGGGGCCTGAGCCAGCCTGCTACGAAATGAAGTCTAAAACGGCTTATGAGGTACCACAATCCTGATGTCTTGTTTCTCATAGATATTATGGCTCAGTGTAGTTATGTAAATACCTGGTTTCAGTCTTCGATGTTTAAATTTTGTAGTATAGTTGATGGTGTTGGTCAGTCTGGTGGGTTAGCCCTTTTCTGGTCAGCATCGATGGATTTGAAAGTCGTGTCGAAATCAAAGAATGTGTTCTGTTTAAAAATCACTAAAAGAAATGGTTTACAATGATTGTTGTTGCTGTTATATGGGTGTCCACAGAGGAGATTTAGGCAGGAGGTATGGGATTATATTCAGGGTATTTCAGAGGTGAAGAAATTGCCTTGTGCAATTGTTGGGGATTTTAATCAGGTAATGGTGTGGGAAGAAAAGTTAGGGGCTTCCGGTAGATCCTAATCAGACTAAGGGATTGAGAGATACGTTGAACATGTTGTTAATGATGGAAATTCCACAGCTAGGAACCTGGTTTACCTGGTCAAATAATAGAACCGGGCGTGGTATAATATACGAGCGGTTGGATAGAGTGTTTGTGAACCAGAATTGGTTGGAGTTGTTTCCTCATCCCAGGCTCAGAAATTTACCCATTTGTGCTTCTGACCATGGTCCCTTGCTGTGAGACTAGAGCTCCTATCTCAAGCTTTTAACGGACTAGAAGATTTGAGAGTTTTTGGACAACATATGTAGAGGCTGGGACTATAGTTAACTCTTATTGGAGAGATCAGATGTCGGCGAGATTTAGCAGTCACATGGGTGGTTCGGTTGTGGTGCAGAGAAGGTCAAATGAAGTGGAGGAGTTACTGGAGAAAACACTTGAAGGCTTGACAGCTTGGAGTAGGGTCAGGGTTCGAGGGATGGAAAATAGAATTCAGGAGCTTAACAATAAACTAGCGCGCTCTCAACAAAGGGTATAAAATCTAGGGGATGTGGATGGAGAAATGGAGATAAGGAAGGGGATTGAGAGATTGATAACCATTTGGGAAGAATATTGGAGGCAGAGATTGAAGCTGGGTTGGGCACTCGAAAGGGATAGGAATACAAGAGCTTTTCATAGGGGGGCTTCGAAGAGGAAAAGTAGAAATTGGGTTACGGACTTGCAAAATGAAAGGGAGGACTGGATAAACGGGGAGATGGAGATACAACAAATGATGTTGAGCCAGATGAGATCAATTTTGGTGGATCCGGTAGCCAACCCGGAGGATTACCCAACTAGTTGCAATTTGGCTCAGTTTGTAGAGTCAATTACAGGGGGTCTTTCGTCGGAGCAAAGCCAAAAGATACAAAACCAATTTACGTTTGAGGAGATTAAGAAATTATTATTTGAGATGAATCCGTGGAAATCTCCAGGGCTTGATGGGATCCCGGCGTGGTTTTTTCAGAAATATTGGGAAGTGGTAGGACAACGTCTATTACAAAAAAACTTTGGATTTTCTCAACGGGGAGGTGAATTTGGGGTACTCAGCAGAACCAGGATTATTTTCATTCCGAAGACACCAGTCCCGAAGAGGCCATCAGAGTTCAGGCCGATAAGCTTGTGTAACGTCAGATATAAGCTTATTGCAAAGGTGGTGTCTAATCGCATTCAACCGATGTTGAATTCAATTATATCGCAAGAGCATAATGGGTCTGTGAAGGGAAGGTATGCAGGGGAGAATATTTTGCTGGCTAATGAAGTTCTGGAGTAAATACGGATGCATCGCAAGGGAAAGGAAGTTGTAGCTGCAGTAAAGGCGGATATGAGTAAGGTGTGCGATCGCATTTCATGGCCTTTTCTCTGCGCTATTCTGATCAGTTTCAACTCTTCTTTGACAAGGGTGGATCTCATTATGAACCTGGTATCTTCAGTTACTTTCTCGATCAAGGTTAATAATTGGGATTCAGAATACTTTGCTCCAGTGAAGGGGTTATGGCAGAGGTGCCCCTTATCACCGCTTTTGTTCATAATTTGTCAGCAAGCAATATCTTTCCACTTACAAGTGATGACGCAACCGAAGAGTGTATTGGGGATAGCAGTAGCCCGTGGAGCCCCCTCATTTTGCATCTCATGTATGTGGATGATATAATTTTCTTCATGAAGGTTTCTTGGGATTCAGTTGCAAAACTCAATAGAGTCTTGGATCAATATGCCAGATTTGCGAGGCAGAGGATTAACTATGAAAATACTTCGATAACGATGAGTCTGAATGGGGATGTTTCAGCTAGGAATTTTTTACAATTGGGATTGCGCATCAATAACTTTGGGTTTCAGGAGGGATATTTTGGGGGTGAATATGAATTTTGCTAAAAAGAAGTCACAGCTATTTGGGGACTTAATAGCCAGGGTGGAGAACAAGGTGTCTAGCAAAAATACTGCGCTATTGTCGAAGATGGGGAGGGTAGTTTTGGTGAGACATGTCTTGTCCTCGGTCTTACTATATCATTTTAGTGTTTTTAATTTTCCGATATCTGTCACTTTGAAATTGGGTAGTATCATGGCAAGATTTGTGTGGACGGGTAGCTTAGAGGGTAAGGGAGTACACTAGAGGGCATGGAAGTTTATTTGCGGGTCAACTTTGCAAGGCTGTTTGGGATTACGAGCAGCGAGAGAGATGAACCAGGCACTACTGGCTAAAACTGCATGGAAGATGTTGCATGTGAAGACTTCCTTAATCTCTTCTTTGTTCATTTCGAAGTACTGTAAAAGGGCACCTTTATTGGAGGTTAAAGCAGCTGGAAATGCTTCTTGGGGTTGGCGGGGTATTCTTTGGGGTAGGGACTTGCTAAAAGGAAACGTTAAATAGAGGGTTGCTACAGGAATGAAGATTCCATTAGGAGAGGAATGGATTCCGGGGGTAAGATCGTTTCAAATACAATCTTTGTTAGGTGTTCAGCACACTTCCTTGCCAGTGGCGGACCTGATTGACATTTCAGGGGTATAGCTTAAATCTTTAGTAGAGTTACTCTTTCCATAATACATGGCGTGTCGCATTATGTCGATTCCTCTTCCACAAACGGGAACCTTAGAGGAAGATATTCCGTTGTTGACACTCACTCCTTCAGGAGTGTATTCGGTCAAGAGTGGATATAAAGTGGCATGTAGATTGAGGGATGCAGCTAAACCAACCACTTTGACATCAGGAACGATGCAATTTGGAAATCCAAGCTTCTGGTTGGAGGTTTGGAAATTAAAAGTGCCAGCAAAAGTTATTTTATTAATCTGGAGTGCATTGGTGGATGCTTTACCAACTGTGGTGGCTTTACGAAGAAGAGGGTGTGGCATTTTACAACCTTGTGCGAGATGCGGAGAGCAATACGAGACCATAGAACATGTGTTCTTGGAATGTCCTCATTCGAGCCAAGTGTGGGGATGTTCTCAGCTGGGTTTGGACTTGTATCAGGCAATTACAACCGGCTGGGGATGGTCGTGGATGGCCGCACTGCACTTGGTGTGGTCATCCCGGTCACTATGCTGCGACTTGTTACAGGATGCTTGCACAGACTAGTTCTCAGGCTCAGACTCGTCGTACAGACTAGACTCACTTGGCTGAAAATTTTCATATGTCCATGCAGATAGATCCATCCACTGGCACTTTAGACTGGTATATTGATTCTGGTGTCACTACTCACATGGCTTCTTCCGCCTCTAGTCTGGAGAGTGTCACCCCCTTACTCCGGTAATTCTCTTGTTTCTGTTGGTAATGGTGCTGCTATTCCGATATCTCATGTTGGTGATTCTCGGATTTATGATAATTTATGTTTGACTAATGTTCCGGTTGTTCCTGAGATTACTAAGAATCTGTTGTCCATTAGTAAGCTGACCAGAGATTTGAATGTTTTTGATGAAGATCAGGGTACGACTACCACCATAAATGAAGACATTCCACGTCTTGATTAAAGCTTCTAGGGTTATGTTCGTGATCCTCTAAGTAACATGGTTGGTCCTATGACAAGGTCAAGAATAAAGCTTAGAGATGCTGCATTGAATGCTTTGATTGATCGCCTTCATGATGAAGAACTTAAGAAGAAGTCGGAAAGTACTTGGATTACTTATTCAAGTTTGTCAATTAACTGAAGACATTATGAAGAACACTATACTTGTTTTCCCATTGGGTTTTTTAATGAGGTAGTGTGATCATTGTAACATTATTTTATTTCAGTCCAATAACTCGGCCATGTGGGCTTCTGAAGAGTTCATTAATTTTGAGCAAATCAGTCCATTGGGGATTCTCGAAAATTAACTTTTATTCTGATTATAATTAGATTTGGTAAGATTTAATAAAATAATATTTTTCAAGATTACTCATTGAAGATTAAGGAAATCCTGGAAGACAACCAAGATGCTCATTGAAGATTAAGGAAATCCTGGAAGACAGCCGAGATGCTCATTGAAGACAATTAATCAGATTGCATGATACATGGTAAGAATAATCAGATTATGCTCCTTGAAGAATATTACGATCAGATGAAGATTGCCTTGAAGATTACACGGCCATATTATTGTGGTTTGTTATAGACGAGATTAATTGGCCAGATTATGGATAGCTGGGATTAGCATGGCCAGATTTAAATTAGAAAATATTATTTTAGTTAGATATGGTTTTAGTTTCTTAAAACTGACATAAAATTTGATTCAGTTTCTATTTGTGATTAGGGTTTGAAGAGCTCGAATTATTCTCTATTTAAAGAGGAGGTTTGGCCGAATTTTAACCAACTTTTATCAAATATATTCAGACTTTTGAGACATTCCCATTATGTTCATTATTGCTTAAACTTTCGGGCTATTTAAGTTTCAATATCCTTTATATTCGTACCCTGCATGGTAGAATTTTATAAAGAAACCTTGTAAGTGTACCCTGCGAGTTAGACGCTTATAAGTTGAGTTGAGTATACCCTGCTGGCTAGACGCTGCGATTCATGCATTTATTTGAGTTGGGCGAGATCCTCAAATAAATAAAGATCCGATTTTCCGTAATTCAGAGTTTTCGCAAGAAGATTCATTAGTATGAAATGAGAATTGGTGATCTTAGATTCTTCTCCGATAAGGCAGTTGCAGGTGATTTATGTGGATGAGTTCTTGGGGGTAGTCTCCCTCCCCGGATGATTCTTAGATCTTCATTTATGTGCTTTTGAATCAATTTTTTTATATTGGGATGTTTATTTTATTTTAGCACATTCCAAATTTGGTAATTTATCAACCTTAACCAAAACATCTTCCACAATTCCCCTAGGGTAGGCATTAGAACGGTCGGCCAACTGGATTACTACCCCGGTTTCATGCAATTTCCCAATATCTAAGGATTCATATAAAGAGTATGGAATCACATTGATTGAGGCTCCTAGATCTAGCATGGCATTTTGAAAATTCTTACCACCTATGATGTAAGGGATGGTAAACATGCCAGGATCATCACACTTTGGGGGAAGTTTGTTTTGAAAAAGGGCCGACACTTGTCCACCAATTTTTATCTTTTCACCAATTTTCAACATCTTATTTCTCCTAGTAGTACATAATTCCTTAAGAAAGCTAGCAAACCTAGGTACTGGGTAAATAGAATCAAAGAGAGGAATATTTACCTCACACTTTCGAAAGACTTCAAAGAGTGCTTTGTTCTCATCCTTGTGACCCTTGTTCCACAAATCCGCCGGACAAGTTTTTTCACCCGTGAATCTTTGCCAAAAATTGTTAGGGGACTGGTTATACTGGATGCGAGAGAATTTCCTTATTTTAGAGCTAGATAAGAACTTGTGCACCAGATATTGTGTTTCTTTTCTGTTTAATGATAGGCACACATGGATAATTTGGAGAACTAATGGAGATGGATATTGTAAGAGAGACCAGGATGGATCCTCCAAAAGGATGGTTCTACAAAAATTCTATGCTGATCTAATGTGTTCTCATTCAAGAAGAATATCTGAGTTACTGCTCCATAATGTTGAACCAATTTACTATGCTGATTCGACTTATATTGCTTCAAGAAGCTTGAATTACATTAATCTCATGCTGATCCAACCATCTTTCAAAATATATTAGGGAGTAATATGCAAGGGGATAAAATGGAAGGCCACCTTTTTTTGTCGACACATGGGGTGGAGGCAAAAAAGTGGGAGGCCAGTTTATACCTTGTATTTCGGGTTAGGCCATTCTCTTTACTTAAACGGGGTGTGGAGGTGAAGGGAATGGATTTCATAGCATTTAGATCTATTTTTTGGGATTATTCCACGATTTCCACGATGTACAAGATGTATTTAGTCCAAAATGAAGATTTAATTTATCCTTTCAGGCTCTGGGGAGACTGATAAAATCACCCCTCACCTTTAGTGAGTTTTTCATAAAAAAAGAGAAGATGTTTTCTGCAATTTTTATTTTCTTGATTTTTATGCAATTTTAGTTGATGTTTATTATATGCAGTTGATTGAGATTTATAATTTTATAAAAAATTAATTTTTGAATAGGTTTTGGAGGTTTCATAGTAGCTTGAATGTTTATAGTGCACTATTTTATTACCGTGGATGATGTTTTATACATTTCATTTCATATTTATGTGTCTATTATCTGCTCCGTTGATGTTTGTGCATTTTTTCAGTCGATGTTTATGCAAGTTCAGTTAATTTTGTCTCTTTATTTTTTCATTCCAATTATTATTGTTGAGTTCTATTGCTCATACTCAATATGTTTAGTTTATCATCTCAAAGACTCAGTCCAGTTAATATTATTGGGTAGGCGATGAAAGTTAGATTATGATCAAATGATGGGGACGTCAAGTGTAGATGGAGTAAATTGTTTGATGTTAGTGTTTTCTAAAGGATTTTGGGTTTTTTCATGGTTTAGAAGGACTAAATATTTTGACAGTTATAATTTAGCATCAAATAATATTTTTTCTGGCAGTTGATATTTATTTATATTTGGTTGAGTTTTCTAAATTATGTTAATATTCCATCATGATAAAACTACAATATATGGCTTTGGATTTTATTCAAATTTATTTAAGTAGTACAAAAAAAGTAGAGCAAATGTTCAAATGTATTGAGAATATAAAGAATGTGAGGTGAGATCATGAGGCATTACATTTCTTGACATTGAAAAGACGAGCATTTTCATAATTAGAGAGTAAAGCCAAAATTCATCTTTTTTTTAACAAATAAAGTTCATTAGTTAACAAGATCAATAATATATTTTAAGAGTGGGAGTGGACATGGTGTACATCTTCGCGGGTGCATGTGTGCATATACAAATTGAGCATTATTACATTGAAAAAAAATCTGTCAAACATAACTATAAAAAAATCGAACTATATCCTATAAATAGGGAGGACATCCACGAATTTGAATCAGCTTTTATCAATCATATATTCAAAATTTGAGTTATTCCATTAATACTTAATCATGGGGCTTAATCAAGTTAGTAATTTATTTCAAATTTGTGAGCTAATCCTGCAAGTTAGTTAGTGAGTGATTTGTGCAAGTAGTGCTTGGATTCATGCAAATTAGTCCCTTGTGATAGTGAAGATCTTAAAGTTGTTTCTTATATTAGACGTTTGTTTCTGTTGTCTTTGATCAAAAAGCAATGCTATAGATCCTTTGATATCGGATGCTTCTCAAAATTTCACAATCCAAAGTCTTCATAATTGACGAGATTCATATCATGTGTGCATATTCAGTTTCGAAAGAGGGAATAAAAACTGAATGTCTGAATGTGAGTGTTTTTGCAACAATTTTGTTTACATAGAGCTTATGTTATACATATATGCAACCAAAACATTTACCCTTGAAAATCAATTGTACTTACCTTGTTGAGATTGTAACGGATGGTCAAAACAATTAAAACAAGTACTTCTTTGTCCATTCTTCAACTTTCGATGCATTTTTTTCATTTTTATTTATAATACCTTTGTTGTATTTATTTAGAATAAAAAAATGTAATTTTAGAAAATAAGAAATACAATGAATACCACATAATATTATTCTTATCAACATATTTATACAATTCTTTTGATCCAATAATGTTCATTAGTTAACTATATAATAAATTAAAATTTATGTGTGGGAGTGTGCTTGTCGTGCGTCTTCGTTATACATGAGTGATAGTGCTTATACCATGTGTGCGTAGATTTATTTCAATTTTAATTTTCGAAGGTACAAAGAATCAAGTATATATGTTTTATATGTCACGGGGCTTTAAATATGCGATCACTATGACATGGTGAAGATTTGAGATAGCTGTGAGAATGAGATTTACAACATAAGCTTAGGAACAATCTAATTTGCAGGACCACATTTTTCCTTATTTAGAACAAATAAACATCAGATAAACATAAGCCAAGCAAAAATTGGCTAAAAAAAGTTCTGCTTTGAAAGCCGGACGCCAAACGGAGAAAGAAAAGAACCGGGAATCAAGAAAGGAAATGGAATATGTTGCAATGGATTAGTCGATATGAGTCGTTGGCTAGGGTTTTATGCTTCTTTTTTTTGTTTAAAGACTTATTTTTCTTTCATGTCATGTATTCGTGGAAAACCTAATAAAAACATATGCCAATAAGAATAAATCATCTGATCCAAAGAAGATGTCATAAAAATTAACTTCGTTATGCACAACGGCATTCATTAGAGAATTTTCACACAATATTTGCACGAGAAAAAACCTAACTATCTTCGATGACTTATAAATATTAAAATTGTGTATGTTATAAACTGAGGTTTTTTTAAAATTCTTAATATTCTACATTTACAAGATATAAATTATATTTACATTATATGTACGTGCCACTTACGCGTGTAGTTTGTGCAACCATTTATATGGATTTTTTTGGATTAAAATAATCATCATGTACTAATATGAATCTCCATACAAAGACTCTAGATTGCAAAATTTTAATGGTTTCCTGACTGTAGTAAAGGTAATTTCACTCATCCCTAACCACATTCGCAAAAACTGTTTACTAGCTAACTAAATCGCAAGATTAGCTCACAGATTTGAAATATATTGCGAACTTAATACATCGTAGGATTATGTAACAATGGAACGCTTGCAAGTAAAGAGTAATTACTAAAAAATCTTAATATATGATATATATATATATATAAAGTGTAACTTAAGGTAATTAAAATGTTGAAAATCATCCCCAATTTATAATACATAAGTATGGCCTTCAAAAATACAAAACAGACAAGGAATTAGTAATTCCTGTCAGAAACTGAACTGATTTATGACAGATTTAAGAAACTAAAACCATATCTAACTAAAATACCTAATTTTAATAAAAATGATTACCATATTTATCCTAGTAAATCAATCCAAATAGTGGATGAATTCCTTAAAGTATCCGCCGTATCTAAACTTACCAAATCAAATCCAATGAGAACTAAATATTCTAAACCCTAATTAAAATAAACTAAAATGATCACACTACCCATTAAAAAACCCAGTGGGATAAAGAGCAATCCCTCAGTCCCAGCCCAAATTACCCTGCAACTTCAACTTTATGACATTATTCTCTATTAAACTTTAACCGCATATTGAATAGACATATGAGAAATAATACTTTCGTATGTGATCTTGTTTTAATCTTCTTAACAAATAGTTTCTAAATATCAATTTTTTATTTACCGTTATCGTATGTAGCTAACCATAATAATGGTGAAACATGTTTCTCGAATGGTGTATAATGATTGGGTTATAATTTGGGGTGGGACAGAGGGAGTATAGTGCTATCCTTCTAAAATCCTAATCTAATAAATAATTTAAGAAAAATAAATAAATGATATTTTGATATCGTACCATTCCCTCTGCTGTCAATAAGTTTCATCCTCAAAGCGTGAATGGTCTACAATTAACTAGAAATAAACGTCCTACGCCATCCATGTGAAGCCTTCTTATAAACATTGACTAGACGCTAATTAGGCACTGACTGGGTGAAAACAACTTCAAATAGCGAGAAGAGAAAAGTTGGTGAGAAAATGAGAGCAGCTCGCGATAAATTGTTCAGTGCACGAGATAATGAGTAACTCAAGAGATGAAGGGATGGAACACTCATGAAGTACACGCGCTAAAGATGGTCAACGCGCCTAAATTGTCGCATGCGTGAGATTCTGGTTTGTTTAGGTTTGTGCATGAGAAACATGAACCAACTTTCTGCTTCGCTGGAACTGTCTGCAGAGTCACGCTGAACTGGAACTTTCTATGCCGGACACTAACTGCGGGAGGCTCTTGAAAATCGGAGAACCGATCCTTCTTGAGATGAACAGAAATTGAAGAAAAGGCCGCAACACAAGGTGACCTTTTATCGGCAGACGTAATTGTTGGAGATGAATACTCAAGAAGAACAGTGATCGGATGGTCGGCGAGCAAAACGGTGAAGCTGGAGGTTGGTCGTAGATGTTGATCGGAGCTAATCGGAGAAATGGCGAACAACGGCTTCTGAAGGTCGGAGACGGAAAAAAGCAATAGGCGGACAATAGGATTTTCTATCCGGTGGCGGTGAAGATTCTGCGGCCAGAAGTTTCAGATTTTTTTCAGTTCAACAAACAAAATACAGATATGAAAATACCAACTGGTATCACCTTACAATTATACCAACTGATGCCGAGTGATATGATGGTACGCTCGCAAACCTCTGATTTTACGCCACTGAATATTTCACTAAGCTCTGATAATAACTGATTTGAATACGAAATTTCGATGGTTTCTTGGCAGTAATAAAGGTAAATTTTCCTAACCTCAATCACTGCTGCACTAACTGTTTACTAAATAACCTGCAGGATTAGCTCATATATTTGAATGAAACAGCGAACTTAGTTGACCTGCACTATTAAATAACAATGGAACGCTCGCAAGTAAAGAGTAATAAATCAAAATTATGAATATATGATGTATAAAGTGTATAAAGGTAATTAAAATGTTGAAAACCATCCCCTATTTATAGTACATGGGTATAACCTTCAAGAATACAGCAGCTAAGGAATCAGTAATTCCTGTCAGAAATTGGAATGACTTGTGGCAGATTTAAGAGGCTAAAACAACATCTAACTAAAATACCTAATTTTAATATAATTGATGACCATATTCATTAAAGCAAATAAATCCAAATATTGGATGAATTCTTGTAGGAATTTGCCTTATATAAATGACCAAATCTAACCTAACCAGAACTAAATATTCTTAACCCTAATTAAAATACTGCTGAAATTCGTTTAAACCATCACGGCCGAGTACATGGGTTTTTATTCATAATAATAAAAATAAACTAAAATGATCACACTACCTCATTAAAAAATCTAGTGGAAAAAAGAGTTCATTTTATCCATAAAAAACCCTTACCTAAAAAATAATTTAAGAATTTTTTTAAATAAATGATATTTTGATATCGTACCATTTACCATCTATACTATCTTTTTAAAAGTGCAAGTCTTTTTTCACGTGTCAACACCTTCCTTTACAAGG
>JAULKJ010289173.1:0-12427 GCA_032355405.1 Rubia balearica | reverse complement strand
AACTTTGACCATTAATAAAAATAAATCTATATATAATAAAAATATCATGTGAGATCTTGTTAGATTCATCTAAACATCTATTTTTTCAATATCAATTTTTTATGCGGCATTATTATAGGTAACTAAAGATACTTACAGACAAATATGCTTACTGAACACCGTGAAAAAGTATTTGTGCAATTACTTATGGTACGGAGGGAGTATCTACTAACATATTGCATATAATATAGCTACTTAAATCTCTTGCAGTGGTTTCGAAGAAAGCCGTAAGATGAGTCCTTTGCGTGATATTTCTCTACAAGGATCGAAAACTTCTAAGGGACGAAGAGACCATTGGAGACCACTATGCATATTGAGAGAAGTAGGAGTAAGATCAAGAATAGTCACCCATTCTCCCACTGCACCACTTCCACTCCAAACCCAACAGCTCCACGATCCTGTGAAAGGGCACCACCCTTCTCCTCACGTAGAGTAGGTGTACTGGCAAGTAATGGTCACCCACTCTTCCATTACATCTACTCCACCCCACAACCTGGTCAACCGAACTCATGAAAGAACTCTTTCATCATAATTCCTTCAACTGAGTAGGTCATCTACTTTCCCCGTGTTAGCCAATGCAAGTCTGAATAATTTTTTTGTGTTGGTTTCCTTCAATACCCACGAGCCTCGTACTCATAGGAAATAAATCTCTTGCATCCTTCACCTTGGATCCAAACTTGACAAGTTAGGCCTGAGATATTGCTCAAGTCACATAAGCATATCAATAACTCCTAAAATCTTAACAACTATAAGATATTAAACCAACGAAACGCTCTCACAATAAGCATGGAGATTTAAGGGTATCATTTTAAAATATGTAATCCAAACTTGCACCACCACTAACTGGAACAATCCTCCCAACTCACCCATACATGATGACTTACCACATACCTATCGATTCTACCAATCAAGATCCAGGTTAGCTTCGACATACTTATTCCCATTACTAGCAAACTACTACATCCACGAAATATCACAAACCACCACCACCAAAGGAATTGTTGTGCATTACCCTACACACATTCATAATAATGCCATGTTTATTTTGTATAAATAGATATTTTATAAAAATAAACATTATGAAAAACATTTTGAATAGCCAGATGACATAAACAAAATAACCCTACCATTCTCATAAAACCAACCTCGCTATAAAAGAGAAGAACAAAGACGGACGTGGCCGTCTTTACTTGCTGATCTTTTCTAAGCTGACAACAATGTATGTGGTCTGATCGTGCTGTGTGGAAACGTATAGAGGGATTGTATATGAGATTCTCATCTCCATGATTTAACGTTTCTCCGCACGCTACAAAGGTAATATAAACCCTTAAATAGATTAAGATTGAATACAAGCATGAGATCTTGAATATGGTTATTGATATTCCGTTAAATTATTTAATCAATTCCCAACAGTGGTATCATAGCCTCTTGTATGTTTCAGTTTGATCTAGAAAATATTTGAATTAGATTTACATAATATTTTGTTTAGATTTTTGTTCAACGTTTTGATCAAAATAATTATTGGATGATTTAATTTGATTTAAACCCATTTAGAATTTTTTTGTTAAAAAAAGGAAAATAGAAGGAGGTTGCTGTTCACCACCGGAATTACTGTTCACCGCTGGTACTGTAGCTTTCTCGCCATGCCGGCGGTTGCGGCGCTGGGTGCTGGGTGTTGCTAAGAGCCTAGCTGCAGAATAATATTTTAGCTAGGCTCAATTAGAAGCATTCATGCTTTCTAGGCCTTACTTGCGCCATATTTGGGAGTGTTATGTTTGTTGGGTGCTAGTCCACTTCGTTACTGATCTTTCAAATTCATCCTTTCCCTCCATTCATATTCCTATTTTACCTGAGCAATGATTGTTCCAGTTTTTAGTTCCACCAGTGATAAAATTCTTCAGTTCCTCTCTAACCATATCTGGTACAAGGCAATAGAAAACACTCCCAATTTCTCCCCTTTTTCCACCTATTTCTATCTAGAATACGTATCTTTTCAACTCCCTTAAAGTGTGAACAAACCTTATACATAAACTAGATAATACTTCCTTCACAAACCTGCAATCCACAAAGACATGTGCAATAGTTTCAGATTGAGCTTTACACAAACAACATCCTAAATTTTGATAGCTAATCACCCCAAATTTTTGCAATATATCCCTGGTAGGTAACTTTTCATTAATCAACATCCATGCTATATTTTTTGCTTAGGTTGCACTTGATTGTGACACACAATTGAAGATGCAGCAA
Organism: Rubia balearica; assembly: GCA_032355405.1. NCBI lineage: Eukaryota > Viridiplantae > Streptophyta > Magnoliopsida > Gentianales > Rubiaceae > Rubia > Rubia balearica. The sequence continues at coordinate 10,141 of JAULKJ010289173.1, read as the reverse complement.
CAACCCTCATATCACCTTTCAATGTGTTGTAAACATCTCTGATCAACAACTTCCCATTTCTATCTACACATTGATCCCGAGAGTTAATAACCCTATCTCTTAGACTCAACAATGTTCTTCAAGGCCAACTTTGTGATTCATTTTCCCTGCAATCTGCCAAAGATTTTCCTTTCATATAGTAAGCATCCAACCACCTTGCCAATAATACATCCTTTTTCCTGTCAATATCCCACAAGTGTTGACAAAGTGCTGCTAAGTTCCCGAGTGTAGGAATTCTGATCCCTATTCCTCCAAAATTATCCCTCTACTGATTGTACACCAAGATGCTGGAGTAAAGCCTCTTTATTCTCCTCTCTCCCCTATAAGTAACTGCTGTAGATCTTCATAATCATTCCATTTTCACTCTCAAGGATCTTCATAATGCTGGCCCAATAACCTGTAATACTCAGCAAAACAGAATTTATCAGCTGCATTTTTCCTACGTAGGACAGATGTTTAGAGTTCCATCCTTTGATTTTTTGTCTAACCTTCCCTATTAGATTTTCACAATCTTTTTTATCCCATCTTACTGTAGACAAGGGAAGTCCTATGTATTTCATTGGGAATTCACTTTTCATTACTTGTAAGAAAGAAGCCAGCACCACCTGTTCCCCTTCATCCATCTTAGAGATAACTACCTTAGATTTGTCAAAGTTAATTCCTAAACCTGAGACTTTTTGAAAATACATCAGTATTTTCTTTACACTGCCAACTGATCTTCTTTTTGCACCAAAAAACACCAACAACTCATCAGCAAACATTAAAAAATGAACTTTAGCTTTGCTACATTTTTGGTGATACTCAATTTGCCAATTTACAAATGCTCTACAAAACAGTTAGAGAAATACTCCATACCAATTACAAACAATAGAGGTGACATTGGATCACCCTGTTTAATACCCCTTCTTGCATCAAATTCTTCTAAAAATCTACCATTAATAGACAAACAAAAACTTGAACTTTTTCAGCACCTCATTATTTACATAATCAATTTTTTAAAGGCATTACTTATATCCAGTTGCAACATACAACTTGGTTTCATTTTTTCATTACTATATCTATGTAACAACTCCTGAGTCAATAGTAAGTTATGTGCTATATAATTTCCTTTTATAAAAGAGCTTTGGTTTTTACTTATTATAATAGGAAGTACCTACCTCAATATAGCACAAATTACTTTTGTAATCATCTTATAAACCACAGAGAAACAAGATATAGGACGATAGTCAGAAGCTACCTGGGGTGTAGCTACTTTTGGTAAGAGAGCAATGACTGTATTGGTGAAATTCTTTGGTAAATCCTCTCTATCAAAGAAACTCAGCACTACTTTGATTACATCTTCATGAACTGTACTCCAGGATTCTTTGAAAATTTGGCTAGTAAAACCATTTCTTCTAAGGCTTTTCTGTGACTGAATCCCCTTCAAAGCTTCCAATACTTCCTCCTGCTTCACTGGGAAAATTAATTTAGCTTGTTGTTCAGTTGTCAGCACTTTCCAAATCCTGCTACCTCTTTATCCAGTTTTTCAACCTTTGCACAACTCCCCATTACAAATTCAAAATGTTTCTTTAGCTTATTCTCAATCTCCATTTAATTTGTGATACACATTCCATTCACATTTAAAGCCACTATATTCTTCTTGTACTGTCTAGGCTTCACTACCTCATAGAACAACTTTGTAGGCCTTTCACCCTCACTCGACCATTTCATCTTTTCTTTTTGCTGTAAAAACCTATACTCAGCCTCTTGGATTTTTTCTAACTCTTTTCTGTCAACATTTTCTAACATTTGCTTTTATATTGATTCAGGATGCTGGTTCAAATCCTCCAGTGCTTGCCTCCAAGCCTTTATTTTAAAATGAATGGATCTATATATGAATTAGAATTAAGTGCATGGTTATTAGTAACTAGTTCGGTCCAATTAGATATTTAAATACGGTCTGCATACAATTTTTTGAGTAATGTAATTAAATACGTTCTTCGTACCGTCTATTCATATGTTGTAAATTTATTTAAATTTTATTATTTAAGTTAAAGTAATTGTAAGTTCGATGAGAAGATTGAAGGATGGGATCCAACAGACAAGATGAAGAGTTTGTCAACATTAGGGGGGCCGTACTAGGATCACTTTACTTGCTTCTTTTTTTGCATTTATTTATCACTTTATATAATGAATGCATGTGATTGGTTTATATGTGTTCAACGATTATAGAATTAGTGCACTAATAATCAAACGAACATAATGAACCTGGATCCCAAAAGCAATAATAAGCAATTTTTTTTGCCTTTCCTAAACAAGAACACCCATTAAGCCTTCGATCTCTAGTGACAGACTTCGCCAAAGAAATAGTGTCATTTATATTCTTTGGACAGATGTGGGTAGACCTAGGGAAAGGGGTTTACATGTTGGTTTTGGTTTGCTCATCAATATCATTTGTAGTTCCGCAGAGGAGATAGGTAATACATTGGATGTATCTTGTCGACCAAGATTATTATTGGATACTATTTGTGAACTCCCTACCTTAATGAAGTCAGTTCGTATGTAATAGCTAGACTTTAACCAAAATTTCATATTCTTTCATCTGCTTTCTTCGACTATATTCGGCTATAACTCCAAACCCGACAAGAAATTCTATCATGAAATAAAATAAAATGAGATAAATTAATAATATTAGCAATAATAAAATATTTACTTATTTATAGAATTCTTTTAGAAAGGAGAAATGAATAATAGAATGCCAAAGTAGGAAGAAAGTTAGATATACAATTCACACATTTAAAAGAATAGTAAGAGTAATTCATTAAGAAATAATGAATTGAGTTGTTAATTAAATATCTATATTATTAGAATTTTGTAATAAAGTCATTTAATATTTGAATTACAATTGAAATCAAAATACTGACAAAATTTGAATTATTAATTAAATATGCAAATTACTATTGAAATTCGGTAATAAAATCTCGTAACATTGAAGTTACAATTGAAACTAAAATATTGACAAATTTTCACACTTTTAAAGAGAGAAAAAGAGTACTAATAATAAATAAGGATGAATAAATAATATAATATAAATATATATTATAATTAATGTTAATATTAATTATAAATTAAAGAAAGAAAAAAACAATTAGTGGTAAATGGGGTGGCGGTCAAATCCACCCCAATGTGTCTTCAATACACAATAACAAGAGAAATATGGCATGTTGTGCAGCCATTTGAAGACAATAACCAAATAAATGTGGCATGAAGCCATTTCTTTAGAAACTTGACCAAAAGAAATTACTAGAGTCGGCCAAAGTAAGTGGGCCAAAATGATTAAGGCGGCTATTAGGTCGGCCAAGCCTCTTTATATATTGGGGTGAGTTATTGATTCTTCAGATTTCATTCCAAGAAATCTTTCCCTCCCCTTTTTTTCTTACAAACAAAATACAGGGAAATTTAGCTGTTTGGATAGAAACAAGGAATTTTGCCAATTTCAAAACACTGAAACTACGTTCAATCTAGTGAGTGTTTTTGTCCCCCTAGCACTAATTGAATTAAAAGTATTATTATATGCTATTTTATGACAGTTAAAATTTACATGTGCTAGTTTAGAATTTTACATGTTGTATGAAATAATATTAGATTCTATTCATGCCTATTATTTGATTTCATACTAAATAAGCACGGTGTGTACTTTATCACACTATGCTTATTTATTGTGAAACTAAATGGATTAATGACCCTGATGTTTTATGTGGATGACCGGTTTGTACTTTATCTTGTCGTGCCAAATTTGACTTCTTGCTACTTGATGGCTTGTCTGTGTTTATCGGGGTTCCCAGTGTGATTGGAGTTTGATCTAAATCGGCGGGGAATGGTATTGACCAGACCGTATAACTAGATCGGCTACTCGTGGTATTTCTGGTATGTTAGCTAACCAAATGGTACTGATACGAGATCGTAACTGAATATATTGGGTGTGGTTGACGAATATGGATTTCTGGATTCATGATAGCTTCTGGGAACTACTGAAGGATTTATGCCTTAATGCCAACTCTGTAGCCATAGAGGAACTTGACTGTATTTTGGCATAACCCACATGTATTCTTTTACTATGTGCTAGGATCTATGTGTCTATTTGCTTTATATGATCACTAAATTTAACTTGGTAATTATTGGTGATGGAACCTCTCTAAGAAATTATCTTACCCTAGTTTAAACAACCATAATAGGTGTAGTGGAACAATTAGACTAAAGTTCGGTGTTACCTTTACTTCTTTTGGGGAAGGATCCCGGGCGAACCTTATAATCTTTTGGTTTAGTATGTTTTATCGTTTTGTAAAATATTAATGTAAAACTGGTCTTTACCGGATTCTTTAGAACTTTTGTCTATACTTAAGTTAACTCATGTTTAATACTTGTATTAAGACTTTCACTGTAATAGTAAGATAGGTTATGGATTTTCTTCGCATAACTGTATTTGTTCGTTACTGCATTTAAGTAATCCGACCAGCTGGATTATGGTAGTGCGTTCAGGTCCAACCCTATAGTTGTGTTGAGCAAGTTGGTCATTGATCCAGGGTGTTACAATATTAGCAATGTGATTGCTTACCTAAAATCAAAGGAATTGAGACAATCCAAAGCATGCTCAAAACCTTGTGATTTTGAGGGTCTTGGAATAATTTTATTCATCAGATCAACTTGGACTGAATAAAATATTTAAATAACTCGTATTATTGCATGTGTGCTTTTAATTGTTATTTATTTTAAATAGTTTATTAATTGCATTTTTCAATTGTAGAATTATGGCTGGAAACAGTAACAACAACACATTTTTCTGTGCTCAATCCGTGAAAAGGATAATTTGAACGACACCAACTTTCTTGACTGGCAGAGGAACTTGAGAATTTTTTGATGCAATAAAAAAAGGGGTATGCGATTGATGAACCAATCCCAGTACTCGATGATGGGTCATCCCCGGCTGAGTGAAATACTCACAGGAAGCTTTTTGATACCGCCACTGATGTCAAAGGCCTTATGTTGGCTAGCATCAGTCCATATTTACAAAATCAGTTTCTGAACTCTGTTTCTTACAACATCATCCCGGAGCTTCAAAATATGTTTCGGGAGGAGGCCAAGGTTGAAAGGTTTGAGGACCAATAAGGGTATTCTTGATTGTAAGCTTGAGAAAGGAAAACCATTGGGATCTTATGCTTTGTAAATGATTGGATTATTTGACAACATGAAGAGACTTAGTTTCCCTTATGCCTGAGAGTTCTCCAATGACATCATTCTCCATTCACTTCCCGAGGGCTATGATACTACCAAGTTAAACTATAATATGAATTGAATGGAGAAGACTTTGATTAAGCTAGATGGGATGCTTAAAAATGTTGAGCTAGGTGAAAGAATGAGATCAAGAAAGAGGTTCTCATTGTACAAAAGGGAAATGGGCTCAAGAATTCATGGAAGAAGAAATAATTGGCAAAGGGTAAGGGTAAGAGAAATGGAAAGAAAGCTTCCAATGCACCTGAAGTGCAGCCTCCTGCTAAGAAGCAGAAAGGGGCACCATTGGAAAATGGACCACCTTAAGTTCTTAGAGGACAATAAAAGGGAAAGGTTGCTAGGAGGGAAGGTATTTTCCTTATAGACTGTCATTTTTCTTACTCTAATTCATGGGTATTGGATACCGGATGTGGTTTTCACATTTGTTCGAATGTGTGAGAACTAACAAAAAGTAGGATTTTGGAAAAAGGATAAGTTGACATACGTGTGGGAAACAGAGCAATGGTTGCTAAACTGGATTTTCCCTCTTGGATCACACCGTAGGAACATATCGTTTATCTTTTCCCTCTTGGATCACACTGTATTTGAATAATTATTTTTTTTTTCCTAGTGTCACCAAAAACATTATATCTGTTTCTATGTTGGACATGAAAGGTTTTCATTTTATAATAAAGGATAGTAGTTTTTTAATTTAGTTGAAAGAGATGTGTTATGGTTTAGCAAGATTGAGCAATGGTCTTTACTAGCTTGATTTGGTTAAACATGTTTATAAAGTAAATGTTAAAAAGCTAAAACAAATGATTCAAATCCAACTTACCTTTGGCACTGTCGATTAGGCCACATCAACATAAAACGCATTCACACACTCCAACAGAAGGGCCTTCTAGAATCATTTGACTTGGAATCGATTGTTAAGTGTGAATCTTGTTTAATGGGGAAAATACAAAATCACCCTTCAACGGTTTGGGTAAGAGAGCAAATGAGCTATTGGGTATTATTCACACTGACGTGTGTGGATCAATGAGTTCAAATAGAAGAGGTGAATTAAGTTACTTCATTACATTTACCCATGATTTTAGTAGATTTGCTTATGTCTATTTGATGTGAAACAAGTTGGAATTCATTGGAAAATTTAAGCAGTTCCAAAATGAAGTCCATAATCAACTTGGCAAGAAAATCAAAGAAGTTTGATTGGATCGAGGGGGAAAATATTTGAGCTAGGAATTTGTTGACCATATGAAATATTGTGGCATTATTTCAAAAATGACTCCTCCAGGAACACCACAATTGAATGGTGTATCCGAACAGAGATATAGAACCTTATTGGATATGGCTCGTTCGATGATGGGTCAAGCTGATATTCCGGTTTTCTTCTAGGGACACGCTATTTGATAAACTACTTTCACACTGAATAAAGAAATGGCTAAAGTTGTAGAAAAGACAACGTACGAGCTATAGATAGGAAGGGTTCCTCATTTGTCTTTTCTCAAGATTTGGGGTTGCAAAGAATTTGTCAAAAGATTTATTTCCGATAAGCTTACACCTAACATCAGATGATTTCATAGATCAGGGACGTAATGATGTTGGACTATTAGATGAGGTAGATTTACATATGAAGCTGATGACTCTTATAACTTCATGATGTTGGAACACCGGTGTCCCTAGAACTCTCTAATGTTCCAATATCAGTGCAGGCTGAATAAAGAAGAAGAAGAAGAAGAGAGATTCAATCGATCCCTTAGGCTAACTATATTGAAATTTTTGGTCTATAATGTTTTTCTCCCTCATTCAACCCAAGAATTATAAAGAGACTCTACTTAATGAGTATTGGATTGTGGGAATACTAGAAGAACTTGGGCGATTTGAACGCAATGATAATAAAGCAAGGTTATTTACCTAGGACTACACTCAGGTTGAAGGAGTTGTTTTTGATGAGGCATTTACACCACTTACCAGGTTAGCATCTATTCGCATTCTCCTTGCTATGGATTGCACTATGAATTTTACACTGCACAAAATCGATGTCCAGAGTGCTTTCCTAAGTGGCGTGGTTAATGGGTAAGTATTTCATTGAATAAAGAGGGCTTTGTATGGATCAAAACAAGGACAAAAGGAATGGTATGAGTGACTCATTACTTTCCTATTCAGAAAGGTTATCGTAAACGGGAGTAGATCGCATCTTGCTTGTTTTTCGTGAATCATCAAAAATACTTATTGCTCAAATCTATGTTGATGATATAATATTCTGGTCTACTTCACCATCCTTGGTACAAGATCTTGTGACTTTGATGCAGGATGAATTTGAGATGAGTATGGTGGTGTTTTTGCAAGATTTCAGGCCTATCCTAAGGAATCTCACTTGATTGCAGTTAAAGCATAATTAGATATGTTAGTGGGAGTTCTATGTATGGATTCTGGCATTCTAAGAATCAAGACTCTAATCTTGTTTGGTTTAGTTATTCTGATTGGGCTGGAAATTTGGATGATAGTAAAGGCATTACTAGTGGATGCTTTGTTGCTGAGTCAAATCTAGTGTCATGGTATAGAAAGAAACAGAATTTTATTTCTTTATCAACTACTGAAGCAGAGTATCTTACAGGTGGAAGTTGTTATGCACAATTCTTATGGATGAACCAAATGTTGAGTAATTATGGAATTAAAAATTGACTTCTGATGATGTTATGTGACAACAAAAGCGTTATTGACATCTCAAAGAATCCAGTACATCATTATTGGACAAAGCTCACTGATATAACAATTCATTTTATTCAAAATCTAGTTGAAACAAAGGAAGTGATTGTTGCCTATGTTCCAACATCTGAGCAGTGTGTAAATATTGACAGCCCCTTCCCGAGTGTTGTTAAAAACATGAAAGAAGGCTGCCAAAGCTATTAAGGGTCAAAGATGGAATTTATATGTTGCTCCCATTAGTACTACTACACTACCAAGAATAGTAGATAGTGGCAAGTACCGGGGTCATCCACAGAGATGTCAGGAATCTAATAATCAACTAAACACAACTGTGGCTGGGTTGTCAGTCCTACCACGTGTTAGGAATAAACAATGTTGTGAAAATAGTTATTGGAGAAATTTTGTACTAACAACTACTTGCATGCAATTGATCATGAGAATTAATAATATAAACTAACAGTCGAAGAATATTTGCTTAACATGGTTAATGTCATTTCATTCATCGATTTCACCAAACAAAAGAACTAAGCCTGAATCTATTATTTGTGTCACGTGGTACGGATAATGGTCAAAACTTCCCCCTATTTGTCACATAGATGTGAGCGAATAAAATCTTCCATCAGCCTTGCCTCCAAAACTAGGAGAGTGCAACAACGACAATGGCTCCCCTGTGCGATTAAGTCCCAGGCAATTAGGTTCCATGCAGGTCTGATTCTTCCCCATTTGATTAAGTCCCGTGCAGGTTTGATTCTCCCCTGTGCAATTAAGTCCCTGGAGGAACACCAAAAATGAACAACCTCTAGTCCTACAAAGTTAAATGATGTAGGCCTCTTATCGATGGCTCTAGGATCAATAAGACAATCCTAGTTTGCTACCTAATCTATCTCTACCTGTAATCCTTAGGACCTCTTTGTTCTGCTAACTGGAGCATGATCGATCGTGAATATTAAAATAGTAACCTTCTTACACACGCCCAGTTTCAGACTATTGCCACCCCAAGCGCATCTAGGTATCCCTTCTGGGGGTATCAATAGTTCACCAACGTAAAAGTACACTTAGTTGTGTGCCAACAAAGTGTGACAATCATGCAATTCCCAAGAAAGAAGAGTATTTTCTCTCTCTAGCCTACTCTTAAGATCTACAAATTAGGGCTTAAAATAGGGCAAAAATGGCCAAAACCCCTAGCAGCAGCACCCCTAGCAGCCAAAACCCCTCGTGCCGGTGCCAACCAAAAGTCTTGGCATGGGTCGTTCTCCTCATGCTAGCGTGAGTAGTCAGCTGGAATTCTATTTTCACTCTTTCTGATCAGTGTCCCAGGTCGTTTGGCACACCCTGTCGGCTGAAACCTCATTTTGTTCAGTATCTTGGTACACCCGGCGTTATTCTTCACACCACACGGGCTGGTCTTGGCATTTGTGACCTGAAACGACAGTGGCTATGGAAAATAGAATGTCTTGCTCTCATACTTACCCAATTTTTGGAGGGAAAAAGTGACTTGGAGTGCACCTCCAGTCAGAATGGGTGTCGTTTGTGCTGGAAATTAGCACGGCCCATGTTAGGTGAAACAGGTCGTGCCAAGGGCTCCTGACATGGGCCTTGCTAGGCTTTCCCTCGTGCCGGCCTTGTCGGTGTCAGGCATCGCTGGTCCAGTAGGTTGATTTGTTTCTCCGATGCGGGTGAACCATTGATTCAATTTGGAATTTCTTGTAGTCGATTTTACAGTGCTCGAGAAGAAAAATCAAATGTTGACACTCTCAAGGGCTATTTCTTCTTGGATTTAACTTCATGCAACCTCTAAAAATGATCCCTCAATGAAATTTTGGTTTTACCTATTTAGATAGTTTATTAAATCATGTTCCAACATATCCTATCTTACCGAGCATGTAATACAAATAACACAAGACCACACAAGACTTGGTTAAGCTGTTTGGTGAAATCCACCTACATCTGCCAGGCTTGGCCCGGTTCAGAATGAATCCACTAATCAGAAAGATACAGTACAAAGTACACCATAAAATTATACTTATCTTCTAATTATTAGCGTGTGAATTTAGGGGTGGATTCGGTATGGTTACCATCACTTTTTACTAATACCACGTACCATACCAACAATGTCAGTATATTATTTTAAAAAACCAATACC
>JAULKJ010289155.1:0-12428 GCA_032355405.1 Rubia balearica | reverse complement strand
GTTTGCGTTAATTATCAGCACAGGCGTATTAAACATGATTACAAATGCAATCACAACTCATTAATAGCCTTGGTCCAGCTGCAATTCTCCCCATCTTCAAGGGCATTCTCGGAAATTCTAGCTGAGTCACATGGGCTCAAAATGGCAAATTTCAGAAGATGAAATTTGAGTTGGGACAGGCCAAAATGGAACGTAGGAAGTTTGAGTTGGGACGGAGGGAGTAAGTTGTTATGCATTTCATTAAATTATAGTAACTGTGTTTCATATAAAGATAATGTGCACGTGATTCAAAAAGGAGGATGAGTCTCTTATAGGGATGATCATGGGTCGGGTCTGATAAGACCCAGACCCGACCCTAAGAAAATTTAGTTAGACCTAAACTCGACCCGGACCTGTAAGGTTTGGAATTTTAGACCCGTACCCAGACCTGATGGGTCTAAATGGGGTTTGGGTCTAAAACGGGTCATAAATGGGTCTAATATTCTTTTTTTTCTTCACTAAATAAAATATATATTATCTTAAATGTAAATAATTGAATTTCAATATGTATTAGAATTATTTTTTCAAGATAACAAAATATACAATACATATTATTTGTTGAATTAGAAATAAAAAATACACAGAGAATATGAAAGTATTTAGAAATTTGGGTAAAATTATATATAGTTAGACTTATATGGGTATATGGGTCTGGGTCTTAATATTTTAACCCTCACCTTTAATGCTTGATAATATTAATATTATATATATTTTTTTAAAAATTAATTGTACGTATGTTCCTAATATTTATAGGTAAAGTTTTATCATCATTAAATAAATTTATTAATTGTAAAAATTTTCACTTACCAATTTCAATCAACATCATAAATTTTAGACTTGATATAAGTATTATTTTTTTAAAAAAAAAAATTTATCTTCTATTACAACTACTAAACGATTTTTTTTATGTTTATAAATATAAAAATTTTGCAAGTTGTACTTCAGTTCATTCATCATCATAAAACATAATGATTACATGATTACTTGCTTTTAAGAGTCTGTTTGTACCCTTCTTATTTTTATCAATTTTTCTTAGGATAATTTGCAAGAAAATTATTTATAGGAGGAATCTAAATATACATTATACCACTCAATAATTTTCTAATCATGTCCAATGGAATGAAATATTCCTAGTTCAATCCATGATTGTCTTGTTGCGTTCATCGAAAAAGCATACGAAATCTTATTGAGTTGTTGAAGAAAGAGTTATCGAACGTTATCGAGATATAACTTTTTTGAGGAAATATTATAAAATTATATTATATATACTGTGATTAAAGTTTCATTAATATATTTTATCCTATTTTTTAAAATATACATTAACTATTATTGATTAATGTGCCCCAATAGATTTATTTTCTAAATCCGCCACTGACTGTGGGCCAAAATTGTGTTACTCCATTATCCATTGATTTTTGTTATTCCTACCTATGTATACAAATATTAAATAGATGAAATTTCCAGTGAAAAGTTGGAAAGCGCTAGTACATGTTATTTAGTAACTTAGAGTTGATTACTTAGAAATAAGAAAAGAAAGAGAAATTAGAAATAATTAAGAATATGTTCTTATGTCCGATTTTATAATATTAGTTATAGATTTATTTATTTTTGGAAATAGCTATACATAATTAAAGGTATAAGCACTGACGAGTTGAAATTCATGATAATCTAGATTAAAATATATTACAATTCCTGATATTAAATTTTAATTAATCACATCCACTAAAATATATGTTTTGTTAAAAACAAACAAATACTAAAAAAACATAAATTATAGAGTAAACAATGTAAATTTGTATGGAGTATTAAACAAACAATTAGAAGGACTCAAAAACAAACTTATAAGTGTGTTTTTAACCCTATGTTTTGGACGAAAGTAAATAACAGACCTTGTAAAATCTGAAATTGCAAAGAAACCTGTTTTAAAATGTGTGAATATTTTTAATTTAATCGTAAAATTTATTGAAACAAATTTTGTCATGAAGACTTTTTTAGGTTCAAGCTATCTACTACAATTAAAATATTTATATATAAATAAACGATTAATAATAAATGCATAACAGATTTATCCTACTCTTTTTATCGGATGGAACGATTCTCTTAAAATTTTAGAGTACCACATGGCGCCAAAAATTAGCGCCACCTTTTTTTAACCTTTTACCGCGTCTATTGTGTTACTATTTTGAGAGTATTTTTCAAACAAACACTCAAAATATACTTTTTTAGTAAAGGAGGAAGAAAGGAGGAAGTGAAACCTAAATCTGCCCTGCTCGTTCCTCCACTTTGGTCGTGACATCCGTTCATAACATCTGGTGAGGGGAAAGCATGAGAAGAAAAGATCCATTTAATCTTTTGGGTCTTGCTCCCTACCATCGCAGTTGAGGTGTTTGCAGTGAACCAGTGAAGGTGATTTTGATGGCTTCTTATAAGAAGATGATGATTTGGGTGTTTCTTGTCGCGGTACTTCGAGCCCTATCTGCACGGCTATCATGTGCGGCAGCTCCGTTTCTCGCAGTTCGCCAGGTGGGAAAGCCTCTATTTTCATTGAGAAGAAGAACAAAGGACGGACACTTACCCAAAATGAATGGTGTTACCTTGTACCCCATTTTTATGTTTTTAGTTAATTTTATGACTTAAATGTTCTATTAATTTCAGTCTCCGCAAGCCTTATTTACATCATGGGTTTTTCAAAGTTCATATCTTTTTAATCGTGGGGTCTAGAACCTTTTTAAGTGTTCGATTCATTGTTAACATCCAGACCGCACCAGTATATTATCTATTTGGTTTACTCTTGAGAATTTCATTGTTTGTGTAGCATTTGGGAAGACTATTGGGGGAGATTCTGTTTAGGCCGAGGGCGGTTAGGGAAGACGCTCATGTTCAAAGTAGGTAAGTAATGCTAGAATTTATGGGGGTTTAACTTCATCTGATGGTGCTAATGGTGTTGGTTTGAGTATTGAATCTGAGCAACCTAACAGGAGTCAGGGAATGACGGGCAATCAAATGGCTGCGAATATTAGTACTTTCTTGAATATTAGATGCTTATGAGCTATCAGAAATGCAATTCATTATTGGATGTGTAGTTTGAAAACGTTTATGCTGCTAATGTTGTGGCTTATGCAGGCCTATTATTCAGAATTTGAAACAGAGGTAGCTAAACTGAAGGAAGTCGACAAGATGCTGGAAGTAGCTGGTTATGCTACAGACGCTATCAATCCTGTTGCAAACTCCAACTTAAGGCCGTGAGATGAGCTTCCCTCTTTGCTATTTGGGATTGCATATTGAATTCTCAATTCCACGCCCAAATTGTTTGATGCTCGGGTTGTGATGTTTTTGTGACACGCCTTGTACTTAAATCTGTTAACAGGGAACCAAGTGATCTATGGGTTTTGTAATATGCTACACTAGTGCTCTGGAAATATAAAACTCTAAATGCTTTATTGCTGCACTAGAGTCACACATCTTTGTCCTTTGTTGTTAGGCACCTTATGTACTTGACTGGAAGGAATTGCACAGTTTGAAAGATGCCATGGTCTATGACTTTCAGCATTGTATGTTTCTAGTCATTATATTTTCGAGGACAAATTTAAATCCCTAAGATGACATCATCATGCATTGCATATGTCAGGTGTTATATTTTCAATGACATACTAAAGTCCCTTAAGTTGACATCTTCATGCGCTTGATCATGCAACATTTAGTGCTTTTTCTTGGACAAGGTTTACCCATTCATAGTGGTAATGGGTACAGGCTGTGGCTTAAGATCATTAAGATATTTCTCATTCCATATTTACTAGAACAAGGAACAGTACACTTCACTTTGTGCAGTTTAGCCCAGACCACATTAACGTTCGTTACGGGATAAACCGTAGTAATGCTTGATGATAAGAATGGTGTTGTAAACTTGTAAATGTTTTGAATTGTGCGAAAATGCATATGAACATCCTTTTAACAAACTGTAATGTTGCATACTATCCAGTTATGCTAATGAGGTTTTGGGAAGGTGAAGTGGATGGCTCCCGCTAGCATTTTGTTTTCGGGTGGTTGTTTGCTTGCATTGGTTCCTGTTTTCCTGCCTGTTTTCTCCGTCCTTTATTTGTTAGGTTGAAGTAGATGGCTCCTGCTAGCATTTTTGGTTTGCTGTGATTGTTTGCCTAGATTGGCTCAATTTTTCCTGCCCTTTTCTCCTTTTGTTTTTGTTTTACTACCTGTTTTCTCCATGTTTCCGGGTTTGGTTTTAATTCTTATTTGCAATTGGCATGATTTCGTGTGTTTGCTAAGGTGATACATGCTAGGTTTTATTGCTTTTACAGGTTTGACAGCTGGTTCTTAAATTTTAACTCATTCAAGAATCTGTTGTTTTTGTCAGATGGACACCTTATGGAACAACAAAATGCATGAATTCTGTTCTTTCTTTGTAAAACCACGCCATACCATACATTTTTCCTTTGTTCTTTCTTTCCCCATATGTACAAATTGTCTTTTCGATTGCTAAAGGGGGGAAAATGCTGAGGCTTCTATGCTTTTATGAATTGCAAGAGTATGCGCAATGTGCGGAAAGCAAGTACTTGACACCAAGCTCTACAAGCAAAGCAATGTATAGTCAGTTAATCTTCTGAAGTCTTATAACCAACGCCCTTTCTTGCAAAGTTTGGGTTAATCTGGGCATGTAATCTGTATTGGATCATTTGCCTTGAAATCTACTATAGCTGATCTTAGAACTATTTTCAGAAATCTACTCCCTAAATGTGTAATCATTGCAAGTTTTTTTTTATAACTTTTACAGAGATCAGTTGTAAAATTCTGCTGTTTCTACTTTGACTGAACATCCGTTAATGATCTGAAATATGTCCTCTTTCAAAACAAGATCAACACAATACACCATCAATAACTCTTTCAGCAGCTTAAATACCCATACCAATATGAAGTGGAGAGAACTCTTTAGAGATCATATTATTATTAAGCCTATTCCCAAGGCACCGAAATACAAATGATTTGAACAGCAATAGTGTTGCAAAAGTTCCACCCTTTATTTAATCTCATACATAGAAGCTCAATTATTTTCATCTGTCTAGCTGGAGCACTTCAGAAGTGGTTACTCTTTACTTCAACTCCTTCAAGAAATCTTCATTGTCAACCGGAACCTGAACGAAATCGGGGGAAAGTTTGACGACCTTCATATCAAATGCAAATTCTATGAACGAGAGAACTACAATGAAATAAAACAAAAAAAAATGTTGAAATCCTATGATCCCATTGTCAATCCACAAAGTTCTCAAGGTCTCAATTGATTCCTGTAAATCCTCCGAAAGATGACGCAGGTCAATTTCATGCACAAGAAGAAAACAATGAAACACAGCAAATCGAATATCTTTTCAAATGCCATCCTATTTAGCTCAAGCAGGCATCACCGTAAAATGACATTTGCTCAAAAACATGATACCAAAATCAAACAATCATATCATGAATAGCCATTTTCTCCGATAGCTGATTATCCAGTAAACCACTTGCAGTTTTCCAACCATCGGGGTCAATGAAGGAAACAATCTTGGTATTGATTCCAGAAATTGGTCCAGGTTCCCTAATTATCTTTCCTCCAAGCTCTTGAGTAACGAGCTTTACTGCCTCAGCTTTTTTGTACACATCATCAGTGGTAATAGCAACCTGAAAAGAACATTAGTATTTCCATAACTAAGAGTACAAATTGCGACACCATGATATGCAAATATAATTACTTAACAGTATTAGTGACAAACCTGAGCGTAGGCATTCCCTTTGGTATACTCTGTCACACTCACACTGTAGTTATATGTCAGCTCCAAGACAGTTGTTTCATGCTCTTCAGCATACCCCAGCATTATAATCGAATACTGCATTGCGTAAGAATGTTAGAATAAAAACTTAATCTTAACAGGAAAAAAAACAAGTGAGAAGGGTGTATAACTTTTTGTTCAGGTCTATCAACCTGCTTCACCATCTTCATTCCCAATGCCTATATTAACGGGAAAAAAAGCATGAAGAAACCATTGGAAATGGAAAAAGAACACCTTTAAAAGTATACTAAACTTTTCAAATAGAAACATGGTCCAAAAAAGATGTCTAATTACCTTCTCATAGAACTTAACATAGCAATCTAGATCACCCACACGTAACATTACTTGACAGAGTGGTTCGGGAGTAGACTGGCGCTGAATGAGCTCAAAAAGATAGCCATCGGGATCCTTAGCAAAAGCGATCTACATGTAAAAGCTGGTACAATTTTCACAGCGGAGAAAAACAAAGAACGTGAATAAAGTAGAAAACATCGGACTTTAACCAGCATGTGCAACAGCAACAGTAGTAACATTTTCGGCAAATTAGATGTGTAGAAGCAGGGAAAAAGTGTGGTAAAAACAAGTTCGACACATCAAATGTACAGAAGGAGGGGAAAACTGGAAACAATAACAGTTAATAACTTGACTAATGGAAACAGTTTTAAGGATCTGACCTGCAAAGATTGAATAAGACACTTAAACTAATGCAACTACCAACCCTGCGTATGTTTTCAGTCCACTCCTTTGAGTAGCACTATCTGTCAATCTATAATAGCTAAAAACCTGACTGATGAAAACAGTTTAACTGAGGTTTATTTTCAAACCCCCTTTATCTGCAGATTTACCATTTCCATACTCAGTACAAGTATCTGCCACTACATTCATGATTACAAACAATGAGATCATCTAAATGGTATGGCAGATATGATTCACTAAACTTTCCAGAGGATGCTATAGACTCCGCTTAAGAATCCAAGGCATTCTTAACCATTTTAGTGTTCATACCCAGTGCAATATCTTTGATGGAGGCAGCAGAAAAAACATACATCATACAGAAGTTATAGCACTGATGAAGTTGGAAACAAATCTCATAAATTATCGATTCTAAAGAGAGTCAATTTCAATCCGCGGATCACCAAAAAGTAACACAAGGTGAATAAGTACAAATCACACGAGCAAGCAACCTGAATGCTGAAATTGCCGTCCAGGGAGACGTTATGAGACTGATTGGCGTTGGGGAGAAAATCGTCGCCGATTTGACGCTCCCGGAGATCGAGATCTGAAGGAAGAGCCGCGAAATCCAGCATTGAGAATAATGGATCCTGCAAAAATACACCGCGCACAGCTTCAAACAACGCCGACGGAGGACAGAAGGGAAAGTCGGAGGAAAGAAGAGGTGGAAAAGAGTTTTCAAAATGCCGGATAAACAAGGGAAAGGTGGAGAAGAAAGATAATCGGAAAAAGATTTTGAAATGCGAGATTAGCTTCTCGAAGAAGCTTTGTGATTTTCAATATTCACTCTCTCATTTATGGCGTGAACTCACGCATAAAGGACAACAGCAATTCAAGTGTGCCAGGGACCAGTGAGGCTGGTCCACGTTGGGGGGGTCGACGACCCAGGGGGGAAGTTTAACAGTGTCCCAAGAACTCGGCTACTCACAATCAAATTCATATACTCTCCTTCAGCCTCTGACTTAGGCATCATAGCAGGTACCGTCGAAGAGCTGCCCAATCTGACTGTCTCTTCCTTTCTTTGTTGGAATAAAGTCACACCCATCCAAGATGAAACCGGTTCCCCAATTTTCTTAAGCATCATCAATTATAATTAATAATTTTAAGTAAAAAAGGAGTTCTTAACCAAATTAATCAAAGGTCATCTCAATTTTAAAAATGAAAATTTATGGATTGGATGACTCTATAATCCGTGGATAATAAAAATATAAGAAAAATACATGAAACACAAAAGTATTTTTTTATTCAAATTTTAACGGCCGTGATCGGAGAAACAAATAAATCAAAACTCATTTATAGAGCTCGGAGCTTGACCCATGGAATAGGTTGAGCTCGGAGCTTGATCCAAAAGCTAGAAATTGAATCAGATTCCCAAGTTCTGGTGAAGATACTCACAATGTAATTTAAAGTTCCATGGAATGCTCCAGATCAGATAAGAGAAATCTGGGAGAGGCTAAGACATTCTAAGTTCACAATTTCACATATATACAAGGAAGCCCAACTCGGTAGCAGATTCTCTAGCCAAACTAGCTTCAATTCAACAGGTAAACAAGGTATTTCTGCAGGTTTGTCTCTTGAAATTGAAGGCCGAGTGATGTCGGATTTGAGCTTAATACCATATCTTAGAACATGATAGTTAATTGTATAGGGCTGAACTATTGCAGTTTTTTTACTTGTATTCCACGTTTTATTTTTAGGCATCCGAAACTCTTAGGATTAGAGTTAAGTTGATTGTATAGTTGATAGAGTTACTATGGCTTTTCATCCGAGGTAAGGCTATTATGTCCACCTCATCTATGTATCTTTCTTTTATATTAATAAACAGGTAGGGATCCAACAAACTCCCCACCATCACATGTGGTATTTTTAATAAAAAAACTAGATGGATGCAAGCGGGAAGCAGATAGACTGAACCACTTGTAACGGTGCAAACGGGTTGAACTACCATTGTATGGATTATTTTATATATTCATTATATACTTCATATATTATTATCTATGTTTACTATAAAATGTTAAGAATACATACAAACTATACAGTGAATATAATAATAATAATAACAAACTATACAGTGAATATAATAATAATAATAATAATAATCTATACACTAACATGAGTTATAGGCGAAAGCATGGAGCAGATTAACCATTGGCGAAACCGTGGAGGGCTGAACTACTGATGACAAAGCAACGATAACAACACTACAAGAAATATAACTTTTTATCTCAGTTCTGTGTATCAGTTTTTATATTTGGGGTCTTTGAGATTTAATGAGCAAACACAATTACTCCCATTGTCTCATACCAATCTGCAATTTAACTATTCACTTAGTCAAAATTGCTTAACTTTGACTTTAAAATTGAATTGATAAATAAGTTAAGATATTTTCGTATGTGATCTTGTTAGATTCGTAACGAGATGTGTTTTTAAAATATTAACTTTTCATAAATTGTATACACACAACTATTAATATCAATGATCAAATATTTAGTCAACTGACGAAAGTTAAAGTGTGCAAAATTGGTTGGGACGGAGAGGCACAATTGGTGTTAAATATGAGTTTCATTTTAAAAACGAGTTATTGAATCAAATTTTCAAAAGAAAAAAAGGAGACTATATTTGGAAACGGAAATCAATAATATTAATATATGTTCTAGTTAAAATTTTTATTCTAAGTATCTCTTCCACCCGCAGATTTCTGAACACTCAAAACCCGTTTATTAGTATTTATACGTAGTATGTTAAATAAGGGGCTGATCGTTTATTAGTTAATGTCAAACATTTTTATTAGTGTTTATATATAGAGAGTCAAGTAAAACTTGACATTTAATTTGGTAAAATCAAAATTTTAATTAGTGTCTATATACGGAGTATAGTGTAGGTCAGGTACGGATTCAAAGCTAAATAGTTGAAGTCAAATCTCTTGTTGTATATATAGAAAAATAAGTAAAAGTTGACTCTTACTCAGTTAAGGTCAAAGTTTAGTTATTAGTGTTTATATAGAAAGTAAAGTGAGAGTTGACATTTGATTAGATAAAGACAAATATTTTCCATTAGTGTTTATGTATAGTAAATTATCAAGTACGAATTGACAGCTAAATAGTTAAAGTCAAACCTTTTGATTAAACAAGTAAAGGTTGATTTTTGTTTAGTTAAGGTAAAAGCTTAGTTATTAGTGTTTATATATAGAAAGTGTAGTAAGAGTTGACCGTTGATAATTTAGAGCATTTCCAATATAAGCATAAAAAAAACATTAGCCACATCTTCATAATAGACCCTCAAGGTAAAAGAATCATCTTCAATGCAAGGGTCTCTTGCAACCTACCGTTAGTCATGGTTAAAATTTAAAGTGACTCTTTCAAACAAACCTTTTGATAATGGAGGCTTGTATTTACGCCATCGGTATACCTAATCAGCATATTTACCAAAAATAAATCAATTTTAATGCACTTGTCTAAATTTAATTGCCAAAATTTACATAAGTTTAGTTTTATAAAATAAATATTCAAATTATATATTCAAATATACATTTAGTTATTTTATATATTAATTCGTTATGTTATATTTTATGTACACTAACTGAAGATAGGCAATTTTAAAAATTTTAAAACTTTAAAAATTCAAAAAAAATAAATAATTAGTGATGGTTTTCTAGTTCAAATAAAATTTCAAAATAATTTGAAAAATAAAGTTACAAAATATCGATTTATGTAATTATAAATTTCAAAATAAAATAATTATTTTTATATACTATAGCATATCATTCGAATAGTTTTAATAGAGAGATAATGGTAAATAAATAAATAAATTTTTGTAATATTAAATGGTAAAATATTGTGAACGTAATATTGAAGTTTGATTTACAATACATGCATTGAAGATCAAAGTTTTCTCAATCTTAGTTATCAGTGTTTTTATATCTACGTCACATAGAAGCCTTATAGTAACCTGCAACGTGACTCCTATATTTGGGATACCGCTCTTTGCATTGGAGATGCTCCTAAAGTTAAACCCTAGTTATTAGTGTTTAAGTATAGAAGATCAACTAAAGGCTGACCGTTCATTAACTAAAATCAAACCCTAGTTATTCGTGTTTTTGAATATAGAAGGCCAACAAATGGTTAGCCATTGATTAACTAAAGTCAAACCCTAATTATTAGTGTTTATATATATAGGCCACTTACGGGTTAACCGTTGATTATTTAAAGTCAAACCCTGGTTATTATTGGTTAAATATATAAGGCCAATTAAGGGTTGGCCGTTGATTATTTAAAGTCAAACCCTAATTATCAGTGTTTATATATAGAAGATCAATTAAGGGTTGCCGTTGATTAACTAAAGTCAAACCAGGGTTATTAGTATTTATAAATAGAAGTCCAATTAAGGGTTAACCATTGACCACTTAAAGTCAAACCTTGGTTACCGGTGTTAATATATATATAAGGCTAATTAAGGGTTGATCCTTGATTATTTAAATTCAAACCCTGGTTACTAGTGTCTAAATATAGAAGGACAATTAAGGATTGACCGTTGATTAACTAAAGTTGGGAGGCCGTCATCGTGCCTCTCAAAGTTAGTATTTATATGCACTAATTGCAGCTAACTACTAGAAAGTAGATAGTAGCAAGTTGTGGTCGTCCACGAGTAACAAAAGGGTTTTATCAAGTGTTAAACGTAGTTAAAAAGCAGACAAAGATGTCACTCTAAGGCCCAGTTCTTTGGAGCGGATCTGATATGATCAGATATGATCTGAAATAAATATAAATATACGGAAATGAATTGAAATGAATTGAAATAAGTATAAATATATTGAATTGAACTGAAATAAGTATAAATATACTGAACTGAAATAAGTATAAATATACTGAACTGATTTTAATAAAATTAAATTGAAAAATGAAATTTATTTCTAAGAATTTATATAAGTTTAAAATAGTGTAAAAAGAAAAATATTTATAAAAAACTATAATAAACTGAACTACAATGAACTGAACTGCTCTAAGTAACAATGTGACTGAATGAATTTAAATTTCATCATAAGCATTCATGCTGAACTGAAATAAACTAAAATTAAATGAATGAACTGAACTGAAGTGTAAATAAACTCTGATAACATGAATTTTAATATTAAATATAATTATTTTAATGCTCATTTTATTGTATGTATATGTGCAATGCATCCTTTCATAAAATTAACTGATACGAGTATATTTTTAAAAGAAAACTAGAACAATACAATATGGAATAGTATAAATTAATATGAAAAAATTTATTGAATCAAAATAAAGGGTAAAATGAGGGAAGAAAAAGGCGAGATATTGGACATCTTTTTTGGAGGGAAATTTCGTTCATCTTTCTAAAAGGAAATTATGCTACAAATCATGAAAATCACTAGATTTGTTTTTGTTTAAATCAAATTTCATTCTTTTATTAATTCATTCCTATCTAATCTGAATTGATCATATTAAACTGAACTGATTTAACCTAAACTGAAATCTATTAATTTTGTTTCTTCTAATTTTAAAAAACAATTAGAACAATACTAATATGTAATTGTATAAACAATAGAAAAAATTATAATAAAAAAATAATGGAAGAAAAAGGCAGGAGATTATAATCTGTTTTGGTGGGAGATCTTCTTTCTCAAAGGTAATTATGCTACAAATCATGAGAATCATAAGACTTGTATATGTTTAAATCAAATTTCATTATTTTTTTAAATTTCACTCCTATCTAATCTGAATTGAATTATATAAAACTGAACTGAAATCTACGAATTTTGTTTTTTTAATTTTAAAAGACAATTAGAACAATACTAATATGTAACTGTATAAATAATAGAAA
>JAULKJ010289148.1:0-12429 GCA_032355405.1 Rubia balearica | reverse complement strand
CATGCAAGGGTGATTATAAGCCTTGGTATATATATATATATACATAGATATAAAAGAAAGTAAAAGGGGGGGGGTTGGTTGGTTTCCTAAATTATTAAAGTAAAAACAACAAAACTAGCAAAGTCAAGTAACTATGCTAATTATGCAACAACCTAAGAAAAAGAGTAAACACTACAACAAACAAATCCTTGGGGGCAATGGATATCCACTTCCAAACCTATTATCTATTCTTGAATCCACTACTACATATTCTCTACTTTAACTACTTATTGTGAACATGAATCTTATATCCTTATTTGATAGTAGTTTACAAAAGTGAATTCGACATCTCTCGCTAAACCTCACTAATGACCCCTTTAGTAGATCAACGCCTAAAGGTATACCATTAATGGTATTAAGCACGAATAATCAATAAGCTTGGTAACAACCTTGGTAGTATTGTACCAATTCATGTATTTATACAAGATTAATCAAGAACGTTCAATGCTCATTAACTTCTCTCATTTTCTACACAAATAAACATGATAAAGAATTATACATTATCACATTTATCTAGCATTCATCAAATCATTAACAACATTAGAATCACTAAATCATGCTCTTGGATTTAATATCAAAGAAGGGAGAATTAGCTCCTTTCTCAAAACCCTAACACATAATCATACAAGCAATTCATATACTCAAACTTCTAACAGCATTAATGAATTCAACAATCAAATTCAAGCATAATAAATACACATTAGCAAAAGCATTAAATAGATAGATATCGATTCTCAAGACATAGATAAGGAAGCCTCAATCCAATGTTCCTAAGGAGTTAACTAAGGTAAATAACAACAACCCATAAATAATGTACAAAAACTAAGAAAAGAAAGAAGAAAATGAAGATCTAGGGTTTTTGGAGGTGTATTTTTGGCCAGTAGAAGATATAAATAAAGATAAGGTATGGAGTATTTATGGTGTAAGAGTAGGTGAGAAAAATGATCAAAAGGTGTTCGTGGCACGCGGGAGAACGTTAGGCACGCTGGTCGCGCTCGAGTGTTGGATCAACCAGAGGGAGCTAGAGCGAGGGTTACAACAGTCTAGCGAGCGCTGGTGCGGAGTCTGGGACGCACAGTCAGGTGCTTCTCACACATTTTTCACGCTGAGATTGGCTTTTCTCAAGGTTTTGGGCACACGGGCGCACGGTTAAGAGACCGGGCCACGCGCCCAGTCTTCTTCACCCGACCAGTTGGTCGGTCAATCTTTGCGTCGCTACTGGTAAACTGTTGATCCGTTATGAGATTTCTTATAGTAAATTTTATAGTTCTCGAGATGACGAATCCAATTGTACAATCCTTGAAGGCTAGTTCTTCTCAGATAATTCTCAAAAATTGGTTCCAATTTCTGGATCACAATTCATCCGCTTCTTTGTCTTCCTTTTCCGACCCTTTTATCTTCTACCACGTTTGACTCTTGGCCTTCAATATTCTACCATCCTTGTGAATGGCCTTCAATAAAATACTCCAAAGTGCTTACGAGCAATCTACAGATTAAGCTCACAAAAATGGATCTAGATGCTCGTAAGGATAAAAATTCCATTTGAGTCAAACTAGGTTACAAAATGAAGGATTTAGATTCGAACACCAAAATTGTTATCTAAACCCCTTATGATGTAAACCTACCCAAAATCTATAAATCTTCCAACAAAAAAATAACAAAAGAGATATTAAATGCCTTGGAAAATACATGCATTTGATGTCTCATCAGCCTACCACCTGTGTATTCCGTTAGACAATGTAAAACTTCCAAGTTCTTAGCACGGGTATTTACTGTAAACAAGGAATAAAATAGTGGCCAACTAAAAACAACACTAGAAAAAATTTTAGAAGTAAACAAAACTTGCAAGAAAGCTCAACTGCAAACACAAACAAAAGTAAAAAAAAATAACTACTAGACCTTTAAACTAACATCCCTGCCAATGGTGTTTCACCTTTAGGATTAGTGATTTACAACCCCAGAGCCATCGATAAGGTGCTTCACCCCCTTTTTTATTTTTAGGCCTAGAAAGAAGAGTTCTTGGTGTAGTGCCTATGACGTAACAAAATGGCGGAGATTCAGTTTGCACAACCGGCACGCCCATTGTGGCACTTTCCTAATTATGGAGCGGTGTTGATGGAAGATTACATATACACCCTACTTGATAGGTATGGGAAAGTGTTGAACATCGACCACACCATGTGTCATAAACACTAAAATAGGTTTATAGTTATTATATCGAGGATCAAAACAACATTAATCACATTATGCAAATACTCCCCGAGTGCTAGTTTGCATAGTTTATTCTCAAGTTTAGGGCATGTCAATAGTTGTTAGCAAACCACCCCCTCCCCCACCTAAGCTTGTTCTACTAACACTATTTATTTCCGATGCGTGATCGGATTGACGACTTGATCGCGGATGTGTTCAATTGACTCTTAGATACCTGATGTCTCTGTGGACGACCCTAGTCTTGCCATTATCTACCCTTTTTGGTTGCATAGTAGTAGGAACAGGAAAAATAATATAAATTTTACCTTTGACTCTAGTCTCCCTCTCAGTTAATAGTAGATCCCATTTGATTTCTTTAGACAACTAACCTCCCCTCATCTCGAGCGTGGTAAAAAATATGAGAGGATGTTGCCAAAGCTATTAAGTGTTAAAGATAAGATTTATATGTTGCTCTCGTTCCTACTACTACACTAGCAAGAATGGTAGATAGTGGAAAGTACCAAGGTCAGCTACAGAGATGTTAGGAATATATTAATTAACTAAACATAACCATGGTCGGTTCATCAATCCAGCCACGTGTTAGAAATAAACGTTGTTGTGAAAATAGTCACTGGGGGAGTTTGTACTAACAAATACTAGTATGCAATTGATCATGAGAATTCACAATATAAACTAAAAAAATAGGGAATATTTGTGTAACATGGTTAGGGTTATGTGTGTGTGTGTGTGTGACACGTAGTGCGAACAATGGTAAAAAGTTCCTTCTATCTATCACATAGAGGTGAGTGCAGAAAAGCTTCCATCAGCCTAGCCTCCATAACTAGGAGAGAGTAACAAAAAAATGGTCATTGTTTAGGTCTGATTCTCCCCCGTGCAATTAAGTCATGGGCACAACATCACAAACAAACTACAACTAAGCCTACAAGGGCAATGCAAGTAGGCTTCTTATCGATGGCTCTAGGATCAATAAGATAATCCTAGTTTACTAACTAATCTATCTCTACGAGCAATCCTTCAAACCTCTTTGGTCAGCTAACTAGAGCGTGGTAGATCCTGACAATTAACAATGATAAACTTCGTGCACATGCCCGGTTCCGGACCATCGTTATCCCAAGCGCATCTAGATTTCTTCCCCGGGGATAGCAATAGTGAAAAATTATGAAATTTGACTTGGTGTGAGCTAACTAACTGCCACAATCATGCAATTAAAAAGAATATCAATAACAAGCCAACATAATAATACAAAACACACTGAAATAGGTAGATCAAGAAATGTCACAAAATGAACATTCACACATGAATAAAAATTCTACCCCAAAGTTAGATCCCTACTCCCTAAGCATTGAAGCTAAGTATTTCATTGGATTCAACACTTTTGGACAAAAGAAAACTATAAAGGTGAAAAGAAAACAACCTAGAGAGATGGAAGCGTATTTTCTCCCCATAGCCTATTCTTAAGATTTAAAATAAACAACCCCTTAAACACTAGAAAATGTTGATCCATATATAGTAGCGGGTAATTGGGCCTAAAAATGGCTCGAAAAATCACTGAAAACCAAAGGGGGCCTCGTGCCAGCCAAGGGGGTGGTGCGTTGCACGGCCCGTGCCAGCCAAGGGGGCCTCGTGCTAGCATCACCTGCCAGCCTAGGCATGAGTTGTAGCCTCATTCCCATGTAAGAAACTAGCCTCGATACAAGCAGTTCCCCTTGTACTTGCACGGTTTGTGTTAATCAAAGTGGGGCGTTGGTCTGCATCCTTTTGCTCCTTTTGATGTGCATCCTACGTCGTTTGGCGTACCCCTTCGCATGGAACCTAATTTAACTCAGTAACTTAGTGTAATAAGTGTCATTATTCACACCTTGTTGGCCAATCTATGGATTTGTGGCTTGAAATAGTGAGGTTTGTGTAAAAGGGAATGTCCGGCTCCCTTACCTAGCCTATTTTTGGAGTGAAAAGAAGACTTGGAGCGCCCTGCTAGCCGGAATGTGCACCGTCCATGCTAAAAATTAACACGGCCCATGTGGGGGGTAGAACGAGCCATGTCGAAGCCTACTAACATGAGCTGTGTCACTTGGTACGGGACGTACTGGGCTTGGCATCATGCTGGCCTTGAGTGGTCCTTGCCGGTATTGCTGGTCCCGTCAGCAGAATTCTTTCCTCTGCTTCGTGTGAACTGTTGATCTGATTTGGAAGTTATCTTAGTTGATTTTATAGAGCTTTATAAGAAAAATCCAATGGTTCCACCCTCAAGGACAGATTATTCTTGAATATTTCCTAGAAATCCTTGCAACTTCGAACTACGATTTCTCCGTTTCTTCCTTGGCCTTCTTCAACCACTATTACACCTTTGTTGGTCCCAATTCATCTACTACCACACTTTGGAGTCCGCAACTTTAAATTTACTACCAATATTGCAAATAACCTTTGATATCTTGTACCATCCTTGTGAATGCCCTTCAAATATCTACTAACACCTTTGTGTATGTCCTTCTACGAAAGATAATGAAATAGCATTAACAAGAGACCTACTAATGAGATCAAAGATAAAAATATAGGTGCTCATGAATATGAAATGTCTATTAGCTTCAATTAAGTCTACAAAACTATGGATTTAGAAAAGAAAAATAAAATATGGTCGTCTAAATCCTTTAACATGCAAACCTAATAGAAAATATCAATCAACCAAACAATATATTATAATAAATGTGTTAAATGCATCAGCAAAAGCATGCATAATGATACACATCAACAACCTCGGGATAGGACGGGTTAAATTTTGGCACCGTTGCCAAGGATGTTAGTCTAAAGGTCTACTTGTTAACTTGCATAGCATTTAGTTAAGTAGCCATTGTTTTTATTTTGTTTGTTTGTTAATTTCCAGAATAGGTATTTCTTCTGTTCTTTGTGTGAATCGAGAATCCTTACACTACGATTCCAAATTTTAATTTTTTCTTTGTTTTTTTTTAGTAGAAAAAGAAATGTGGAGAAGAGAGGCTAAACGAGTGCGATTTTGTAGGATGTTTCATTGCGACCACCATACAGAGTCATACCTTTAGATAAGTGAATATGAGAGACAGGTAGGAGTTGTGGGTTCCCAAAGCTGATGGCATCAATATTGGTACCCATACAACAATTCTTTGAATTTGAGATTTAGTGGTAACTCGAATTTCTGGTATGGAAATGCATCGGGAAAGCAAAACTTGGGGTTAGATAGTTGACCTTCATGAACCTATATAATGCTCCAGACCCAATCCCTAGTGTTGTGGTATTCCCAAATGGGTTGAAATACTGATATTCACCATATAACACCTTGATCCTGCAAAATAAGTCCTGGAAGTGATTCTGGGGAAAGGGCTCCGACGATCAACTCAGCACTCTTCTTCAGAGAATTAGAATTTTTTAGTTTAGATTCACTAACTTTATTCATTGTTGCTCTTCTAGTATATATAGATGTATACAATCTTGGTTCTGTATTGTCAGCATCTGAGAACATGGGTTAAATCATGCTTCCTACAATCTCGATTCATGGTTAAATCAACAAACGTGGTTCCACCTGTATTAGTTCGTGGCTTAGTATTTCAGAAAATGCTCCACCTTTCTCATTTCATCAGTGACATGCCCCCTCCCGAGCACATTAAAACACGAGGGGGGACTATTAGGGATCAAAGATAGAATTTGTTTGTTTCTCTCGTTCCTACTACTAAACTATCAAGAATGATAGATAGTGAAAATTACTGGGGTTGCCCACAGAGATGTTAAGAAAATCTAATAATTAACTACAAACATTCGTAATTGGGCCATGTTAGGAATAATAGTGTTAGAAGAACAATCACTGTGCCCTGTGCTGGTTTGTGTTGGTTGTTGCTGGTCCAATCGGCTGACTTGTTTACTCCGTTACGGGTGAACAGTTGGTCCAATCTAGGAGTTCTCATAATCGATTTTATAGCACTCAAGAAGAAGAATATAATGGGGCACCAAGGGCTTATTTTTCCCATGTTTTTTGCAGAACTCTGTGTAACCATGGAGTACGCTCCCTCTGTTTCATCCTTGGCCTTCTTGAACTTTGAATCTACAGCCACGCTTTAGAGTCTGTAGCCTTCAATATACTACCATCCTTGCGAATAGCGTTCAAATATCTACTACCACACTCACAGATGACCTTCTACAATAAGATAGTGAAAAATACTCACTAGCAACCTACTGATGAGATCAAAGAGAAAGATTTGGGTGCCCATGAATACTAAGTGGTCATTAGCTTCAGTTAAGTCTACAAAACTCGAAATTTAGACAAGAAAACCAAAAATTGTCATCCTAACCCTTTGTCATTTAAATCTAACTAAAACAAGCAATCAAACAAACCAAAGATGATAATAAATGTTTCAAATGCATTTTCTAGCACATGCATGATGGTGCACAGTTTGCCCTATTTTTTTTTAGTTCTGGGCTAGACTTAAGGCTTGCTACCTTTAATTTGTGAGCTATTGATGTAGTTCATGGGCTAGGTATACACCATAAGCCCCCATCTAGCCATTGAGACTAGGAAACACGAAGTGATGACTTCGTTTGTGGAATGTATGTGACTGCTGTTTCGTGAATTTATTAAGTGGTAATAATATGTTCGTCGCTGATGTAACCAATATTTTCTTCGCAAAGTATTGCTTGCTTCTTGCCTATACTAGTAATTTTGTTTGGGTTTCTGATTTTGAATTTTGAATTTGAATCTTCAATGTATGTATATTACTTCCAATAGACTTAAATGTTTGAGATTATGTTTCATTGAACCAAGATTTTCTCTTTTTAAGTCGTTGTACAGTACCGATATTTCCTACTCTTCTGTTATATTTTCCCTCTTTATAATTGCTTCGATTTTTTATGACTTAACTCTATCACTATTCAGGCTGTATCCACTGATAAACTCTTGGCTTCTCGTATTCCTAAAAAGATAAGTATTTTTTGACAGACATTCATCATATACTTCAGATTTGACTCCTCTGTCATTTTCGTTTCTTAAAACTATATTCCATAACCTTTTTGGGTTCTTTATATTTTTCCTCCCCTCTTTATCACTCCAGTTTCTCGTCATACTCTAATAACTCGTATGTTTCATTGTTCTTAACCTTCTCCCTTACTAAAGCGATTCTTATAATTTTCAATTGGTACAGTGTCTCTATTCTAGCAATTTTGTTTCTCAATCTTGGTCTAGAAGTTATATAATTTTTTGTTCTTCTTTTTTCTCGGTTTCTTTGTTCATTTTCTTAGGTTTTATGGGAATATACCCTTTCGTGTTATGTGACTCCAATTGATATAGTTTTCATCAAATTCTTAGGAGTTATGTCTGCCTCAAATGTTGCTGAAACTTCCGTAAAAGATGTCCATATTGACGATGTGAACTCCGTGGAGGATTTCGACCATGGCACCGGTTTTTCTACCATTAGTAGCATTCTTTCTAAATACCACTTGGAAAATTTTAAAAATAATATTCATTTTTTGTCTTGGTATGAGCTTAGGGCTTCTGATAACTCTAAAAGTGCTCGAACTCCTCCTCCTGGCTTTATCTCTTGTTATTTGTATAATTATAAATTTGGAATGGCTATTCCATTATCTCAATACATCTAGATTTACTCTCACATTATCGAGTCGCATTAGCTCAGCTTCATAGTAAGGTTATCTCGATCATCATTATTTTCTATCATATATACGATCGAGCCTGATCCGCTCTCTCTTGAGCATCACTAAAAACATTGTAGGAGGAAATGTTAGAAATATAATAATCAACTAAACAAAACCGTGGTTGGGTCGTCAATATGGCCACGTGTTAGGTATGAATAGTGTTGTGAAAAATGTCTTTGGGGGGAGTTTTTACAAACAAGTAATATCATAAAATTGATCAGGAGAATTAACAATTTAAACTAAGACTCAGGGAATATTTGCATAACATAGTCCATGTCAATTGGATCATCGATTTCATCAAATACAATAACTAAACCTTATTCTAGTTTGTGTGACACGTGGTGCAGAAAATGGTCAAAACTTCCCCCGATATGTCACATAGTGGTGTGCGTATAAAATCTTCCATCAACCTCGCCTCCGTAACTTTGAGAGTACAACAACTGCTAGAGCTCATTGTCCAGGTTTGATTCTCCCCACGTACAATTAAGTTCTGGGCGGATCACCACGAACGAACTACCCATAGTCCTGCAAAGCCAAAGAAAGTAGACGTCATATCGATGTCTCTAGGATCAATATAATAATCCTAGCTTTCTTCTTAATCTATCTCTTCCCATAACCCTTCAAACATCTTCAGGTATCTTTTGTCAATCGTGACGCTTAACAACAGTAACCTTCATGCACATTGTCTCCCAAAATGCATAATTCTGAACTGTTGTCACCCCAAACACATCAAGGTTTCCTTACTTGGGGACTATCAATAGTGCACGAAGTTGAAAGTAGACTTATTCGTGTGCCAACAAAGTTTGACAATCTTGCAATTCACAAGAATATTAAGAAAATACCAGTATAATAATCACAAAACACACAGAAATAGGTAGATCCAAAAATGTCAGAATATAAAAATTAACACATGAATACAAATACTATCCCCAAGTTAGAACCCTACTCCCTACGCATTGGACCCAAGTATTTCATTGGATTCAACACTTTCGGACCAAAGAAAAATAAATAGATGAAAAGAAAATAACCTAGGGAGAAGGAAGAGTATTTTATCTCTCCGGCCTACGAATGAGATCTAAAAATGAGCATAAAAATCAACACTAGTCGACATCGGTCTATACATATGGTATTAGAGAATTGGGTCTAAAAATAGGCCAAAAATGTCCAAAAACCTTAGCAGCCACAACTGGCGCAGGGGATGGCTTGTGGCATGGCCCGTCCCCGCCAAGGAAGCACACTGGCTTTGCCACAAGCCATATCGGTCATGCCAGCACAGGATATTAGCTTTCACATGGGTTATTCCCCTCGTGCCAGCGCGGCTCGTGTCCGCAGGCGCGGGATGTCTGTCGATTCTCCATTTTCCTCCATCTGATCCATGTCCCACTCGTTTTGACACCCTATCGGTTGGAACTTCATTTTTCTCAGTTCCTCGGTGTTTCCCGTGTCGTTATTCACATCCCATGGGCTGTCTTGGCATTTATGACTTGAAACGGTGTGGGCCGTGTAAAAGGGAACGTCGCTCTCCCATACTTAGCCGATATTTGGTGGGAAAAGGTAAATGGAGTGCATGGCCAGCTGAAACGGACACCGTCTGTGCTTGAAATTGACATGGCCCATGTCTGGGTGTACGGGTATCTTTGGCCTCATACCGAGCTTTTGCAATTACTGCCGGCTGTGGTGGGTTTGCTCGGCTAACTTCTTTACTCCTCTACAGCTAAACCCTTGGTTCGATTTGGGAGCTCTTGTAGTAATTTTTATAGCGCTAGAGAAGACAAATCCAATGGTTACACCCCTAAGGGCTGATTCTTCTCGGATTTTGCCAAAACTTTGAACAACCTCTAGCAGTGATCCCTTTATTTTTTCCGTGGCCTTCTTGAACTTTGAATCCGCCTTTTGAGGTCACAGTTCTATGTATTGCCAAGTTTTGAGTCTATGGCCTTTAATCTACTACCATCCTTGCGAATATTCTTTGATATCTTCTACTATCCTTGCGAATGACTTTCAAATATCTATTAACACCCTCGCAGATGGCCTTCTACAAAAGAAAATGAAAAATAACTTATGAGCAACCAACTAATAAGATGAAAGAGGAAGATCTTGGTGCCTGAGCATGCAAAGTATCCATTAGCTTCAATTAAGTCTACAAAACACTATATTTAGACAAGAAAAATAATAATAATCATTTAAACCCTTTTTCGTGCAAACTAACAAAAACTAGCTATCAACAAAAAACGTGATAATAATTATGTTAAATGCATTGGCTAATGCATGCATAATGGTTCACATCAATCCTCTCACACTTAAACCTTTTCTCATCCTTGAGTAAACAAAAATGAGAAAAGATCTAAGCGAAAAGTGGCATGCAAAGAGAAGTTAGCCAATATATTCAATTTAATCCCAAGCTACCCTAGTTCCCCAAAAGAAGTAAGAATATCACATCTCTCACACTCCCCAAAGTTGCTAAAGTAACTTAACCATCCCAAAATATTGAAAAGAAAAAGGTAAGTACACAAGATAAGAGTCAAGATAAGAGTTGAACTAGCTTACTCCCCCAAATAGTCTGCCAAAAGCAATCCAATAGACGTTGCCAAAAAAACCACCGAGGATAATCCACAAGATCCTTAACTCGGTTGTAACTAAGGATAACTTGAGATTATCAACTTAGCTACAACCTAGGACAATGCCGAAGGATCCTCAACTTAGTTTTCTTTTTCTCTAAATTTCTCTCATTTTTTCTAGGATCCCTTTCACGTTTTCATCCAATCATTCACACATGTTGAACGCATGTTGGGCTTCATACTAAAAAGAGATAGTGAAAAAAAATTCCACCACCAAAATGTTCATTCCAAAACATTCCTTAAAATGGTGATAACCACCTAAAGATCAACCCAAAAAGATTCTACAAACTTCCCAAAAATAAAGAAAACAACAAATAAATAAACACCAAAAACACAACGGAATCCCAAGATGAAAACCCTAAGTGTTCCTCTCCAGAACGCCTCATAGCAACTACCAAAAAGGTGACCTCACAAAAATCCTCCCTACACACTTAATTCATCCATTGTTCCCAATGCATGTGCCCAAGGTAAAAAGGAGATATTGAAGATATAAAAGAATCATCTCTATGTCTTGTCTTGAAATTCATCATAAGGATTCTTGCAATGAGAAGAAAACTAGGAGTAGCATTGTTCCATACAAGTATTTGATACATATCATCCTCAAAAATTAACATCGAACACATCTAGTTATCACAAAAATATCAAAATCTACAAATTCAACATTAAAATATTGTTTCCTTATTGTCGTCTTCACGGCTTGTTTATGACAGGAGAGTTCATTCTAGAATTTTCTCCTGAATAAAAGGATTTCCCTTCTTGTCCACCCATAAGTCCCCCATTCTAGATAAGGTTTCAACTTTTACCCATTAACTAACCACTTGATGACATTCTCTTCATCTTTTATCTCTATGGATCCTTATTCATAAATCTTTGTCACCACATAAGGACCTCCTCACCTTGTTAGCAATTTAACCAGAAAAATACTTAACAAATATTGGTACGACAGGAATTTTTGTTAAGTGAAAATGTCCTTTTACACTAGCCATTTATCATGTTGTTCTTTTGTCTTTTCCTAGTTAATTAGTGCGGAGTAAAAAGAGTTACGCCTAAAATTTTCAAGTTCTTAGAGATGCAACTTCCTATGCTTCCCGACTTTATCTGAATTCATATTCAAGCGTGAGGTGGCATCTCTTACCATAGATAATCTGAAAAGGTGACATGCCTATGGGGGTTTTGTATGCGGCCCAATATGCCCAAAGCGCATCATCCAACCTATCACTCTAATCCTTTCTTGATGGATTTACCATCTTTTTGAGGGTGTTCTTGATTTCCCGGTTCCATATTTCCGCTTGGCTATTTTTTGTGGGAGGTAAGTGGTGGATGTCCTATGGGTCACACCATATCTTTTGAGCAATGTTCCCATGATTTTATTGCAAAAGTAAGTGCCCTTATCACTAATTATGGTTTGGGTTAAATCAAATCTTGAGAAAATGTTAGATTTGAGGATACTCGTCACGGTTTCTGCATCATTGTTCTTTGTTGCTTTAGCTTCGACCTATTTCAACCATAATCCACCAGAACAAGGATTTAACAATTTCCATGGGACATGTGGAAAGAGCCATGAGAGAACTTGGGCCATCTCCTATTTTGAGGAGATGTTTCCCACCTTTTGGAACCTATCACAAGCTAAAATGAACTCCCGGGTATACCTAAACATGTTGGGCCCATAAAGTCCACATTCCTGTAATTTTCTAGGGGTTCTTCTATTCCCTATATGTCAAATTACGGTAGAGGAGTGGAAAGTCTAAGAATTGGCTCCACCTCCTCTTCGGAAACACGTCTTCGAATCTCCTGATTGGAGCAATGTTTCTGAATGTAAAGATCATCCCACAAATATTCCTTCACATCATTATCTAGTCTTTTTTTTGATCAAAGTAGGGAGAGGGGAACT
>JAULKJ010289138.1:0-13504 GCA_032355405.1 Rubia balearica | reverse complement strand
CCCAAGGGTGCCTGGCCACCCCCAATATTTTTTTTACCTTGAATAATTTATATTTATCTAGTGTTTTATTTATTTTTAATGATAAAAAAACTATGGTCCCCCCTATAAAGAATATTCATCTCAAGTGGTTTATAATGGTTGGTATCTTTAGTTTTATTTTAGAGCTAAACAATAATTAGAGTTTCTTTTTTGTCCAACTTTACAGTTAATACTTATCAAAGTTACATTTGGAAGTAGTTTTAACAATTTTGTTTAAGGCAAAATGTTGGAAAAAATAATCTTTCCATATGCATATGAAAAGACATGGTTGAATTAGAGTTGTAGAAAGGTAAAATTTTTTAGATTCAATATTAAAAATTTATTATACAACGTGTAGTAGTTATAAGTTTATGACACGATTAATGCAAACTGAAAATTCTATCTTGATTTCTTCTAATTTTCCGTTTAAACCTTGGTCTTTTCATAACTTATGGAAATACCATCTTTCAAAAGATGGACTCGTTATTTAATAATAAAATTTTGGTTCCGATTAGGATTTGATTTTCTTTTCTAATACTAATATAGTTTAAATATATGTTGTGATATCTTTCAAGAAGAAAAAACAATTTTTTCAAAAACTATCTTCTTAGTAAAACAAAAATTTAGTGAACTATGTTTAATTTTGGTGTTTTTTTCATCAACTATTTATGTAAATAAAATAGTTTAAATTATTTATTTTAAATTTTATTTCATAATTGTTCTTTTCTTAGAACTAATCACTCTATATTTCTTACGTAAAAAATAAAAATATTATTGAAAAAGATACATAATACACTACTCCAATCACTTTACTTATTTTCATTATTTAATTTTATTCTTTAACTTTTGAATGAACTAATCTACTATACTTTGTTATTTTAATGGTCGAATCAAACTTAATTATGCATATATATTTCGATCCTAAGGAAATTTTCATTTACGTCCCTAATTGACGCCTCCGTCCCGGTGAAGGCCCGGAGCAAATTGTCGGTAAGTTGTTTTCTGCATTTCGTTGGATTTATCGATGAAAGATTGGCACTGTGTTTGATTTGCTTATGGTGGAGAAGGTTACGATTTTGTGGTTGCTGGAGATGTAAAAAGGTTGCTGGAGAGGTAAAAAGGCAACACGGACATTTCACTTGAATGAAATAGTTTGGTTATCTTTCACTTTCAGAGGGAGTAGCTATCCTTTTAATTTCAAACATGTAAATTATTATTATTTTTTCCAAAAATTAATCAATTCAAGATGATGGGAAACACACTCATTGACGATTTCAATGAGTGAAATTGATATACAAATTAGCCTTTAGCAATAACTAATATATTGTAAGGATATATATATTACATGTCAATCAGACTGATCGTCTGTACTATTACATATCAAAGATTCAATAAAAATTGTAATATCATCCACGGGGATATTAATTCGCTTCCCACAAAAATCATGATCACTCGGCAGAGGGATCATATCACACATCAATATTACTGTGCCAAACAAGATTCAAACATGTAAATTATTGGTTATTTAATACTGTATACGAATTGAACTTTCTGTGCAAATTTGGGAGCCAAAATATTTTCTTTTACTGTTACGTTATTAAAGAAATTGAGATAAACTCTACAACTTAAATCTCTTGCGCACCCGTCAAATCCTTCTACTCTTCAACAATTTTTTTTGTTTTACTATTTCCAAAACAACATTTGATTTCTTTAATTATTAATCCTAAATCAATTTTTTATTTATTTTTTAATAAATGTATTTTAAATTTTAGGGCCTCATTTATATTTAATTAGCATGGGACCTATAAATTTTTGGAGAAAGTCCTGGAAGCTGATCAGAGTATCAAGTATTAGGCCGTTCTCTGGACCTAATCTTATCTGATCTGAACTGAATTAAACTGAAATAAATATAAATATATTAAATTGAATTGAACTGAGTATAAATATACTGAACTGAACTTAATTAAATAGAGTTGAATATCTGAAATTTATTTCTAAAAATTAACTAAAAAATGAAAACCTTAAATTTATTTCTAAAACTATTTGTTTATCAAAATGTAATTTATTTTATTATATAAATTTATTTACCATATTTTTTAAATTTAAATTTTTATTTCTAGTTATACATGTTTGAAATTCTAAAAATTTATATCAGTTTAAAATAGTGTAAAAAACAAACACTTATCAAAAGAACTACTCCCTCCGTTCCAAAAATATTGGCCTATTTTCTATTTTTTTCTATCCCACAAGTAATGACATACTTTAAAAATTACCTAAAATGGTAAATAACATGTTGTTAAATTCCCACTATGCTCTCTTTAACTTTAACAACTTTGAAACTGGACTCACTGGTTTACCAAAATATCTCTACTTTTCCACAATTATTTCATGTCACATCAGCTTACATAAAATTTTGATCCAAAAACAACTAGGCCAATATTCTGGGGATGGTGGGAGAATTATAAACTGAACTACATTGATCTGAATTAAATTAAAAATAAGTGTACTAAAAAATATTAACAATTATACGAATAAATTAATCTGAATTTCATCCTAAACATTCATGCTGAAATACAAATATCCTCATATCAAACATTTTATTTAGTTTTGTTATTATTTAAATGTGGACTTTTAATATTTATTTTTAAATTTTATTGATTATCTTAATATGGACTTGGAATAGTTCATATAATTTTTTAAAAAAAACTTGAACTAAAATAGTTATAATTATACTGAGTTGAAATTAATATAAATATATGAACTGAATTGAAATAATTATAAATGTAATGAACTGAAATATATATAAATATAATGAATTGATCTGATCTAAATTGAATTGAATTGAAATCGAAATAAACTCTAGAGAACAAGGCCTTAGTCTTGACATGTCTCGAGAGACATTCCAACCATACATAATTGGTCTAGATATACATTTCTTATTAACAAAAATACCACACCAAATTGAAATTCTAACTGAAATTTGGTTTTGCCTAATTAATTCAATAATCACTACTGATATAATGGTCACATAAACTTTTTCTTTACTCTGATACCAAATGATACCAACTGGTGCGATGGTCATAGAAATTTTCACTTTGCTCTGATACCAAATGATATGAATCTCCTTGCGAAAACTATGGATTGCGGAATTTTAGATCTTTAACTAAACGAGAGATTTTTCAAACCCTAGTATAGCCACATAATTGATCACAATTAACCCTCAAAATTATGAACAATTCAAGAAATATGACCCTAAATAGACCACAAGATTAGTTCACACATCGAAAGGTATTGATGCTTAATTAACTCACAGGATTAAGCAACAATAAAAATAGCTTGAAAGCTCAGAGAATGATATTAAAAATTTGAGCATATGATTGATAAAAGGTGTAAATAATTCGGCCATCCCTCCCTTTTTATATGGAGAAATCGGCAACTACAAAGAAGACAGGATTATGCAAAAACCTAGTTCAAGCTTTCTTTGTGCTAAACTAACTACAACTAAACGTCCTAATCTAATCCTAACAGAAATTAAATCTTGTCTGCAATTTACAAGTGAATGCCGAATTACACAAGTAAATTCCCGGACCAAATCAACTTCCCAACGAACTAACTAATTAACCAACTATCTAACTAATTTAATTGACCCAAAAATTTATTGATTACAAGGCCATGCTGCCAAATGTAAATGATTTATACATTTATAAATCCTGACTTCTTCCTTTTGGGCTTCTGCTAGTTTTTTTTTCTGGTTTGCCAATCTCAAACATGCATTTTCGTACAAGTACACAATCTCATTAAAAAAAATTCAGTGGGTGTATTCTTGACAAAGTCGTCTCTTTCGTGGATATGATAGTTATATATTTCGTTCCCTATTAATGCGAGATCTATCTAGATTAAAATTATAAATTTACTGATCGTGGATTGACATGTACCTTTCATAAGTCGATTGACTTTGATATTCGTATCAACTACCGTATTCCAACATCGTCTATTTAATCAAGTATGCAGTAAAGTAAAACATAAGAACACAAGACTTAGTTACGTAGTTCGGTGAAATCCACCTAAATATGCAAAACTTGGCCCAGTTCAGAATGAATACACTAATCAGAAATCATACAATTATACTTATCTAATTGTAACACATGAATTCTGCAAGCTCCCCTTGCTACCGATCCGCCTTGATCAGACTCTCTCTGACCTCGAAACTCGTCGACACTGGATCTTCTCCTCCCTAGGAATTAAGGCATATGATTCTGAATTTGATCAACAGTTTAAGTTAATATTGGAACACCTACGAATGACTCTAGAGTACTTCTCGAAAGATATGAAAATGTGGATGCAAATTTTCTTCAGTTAAATTCATGAGTTGTACAACTGTGATGTACATTGATATATATACCATGAGCAGATTGGAATTCTCCACATTTATCCAAATCCCTTAAATAAAGGGGTTTTCTTTATCTCAATATATCTCATAATATTCTATAAATCCAATTCCTTAAGAATGAGGATATTTAATAAATCCAATATGCTTCAATCTCATGCTTAAAATAATATATTGTGAAATCTTCAATTTTCCATAAATTAATATTCTCGCAATATTGTTCAATCAATTAAATTCATTTAGACTTCACCTTTCCGTATAATGCAATATAGAAAGTATCCGCAAGCAAGAAATCTTATGCGTATATA
Organism: Rubia balearica; assembly: GCA_032355405.1. Taxonomy (NCBI): domain Eukaryota; kingdom Viridiplantae; phylum Streptophyta; class Magnoliopsida; order Gentianales; family Rubiaceae; genus Rubia; species Rubia balearica. The sequence continues at coordinate 8,791 of JAULKJ010289138.1, read as the reverse complement.
ACTCATTCTCCATTTCAAATTTTGATTTTAATCAAATCCATTGGAGATAGGAATTATCAATAATCCCATAAATAAAGGAATTAATATATTCCGTCCAAATCCTTTCCAAAAAAAAGATATTTATCAAATCAATTCAATTTCCACAAATCCAATCCAATCCCATAAATATAGGATTAATATATTCTAAAATTAAAACCATGAACGAAATATTTCATCAGATTTCTTCATGTAATTTCATAAAACTCCAAACATTGCTTCTTTGATGTTTCAACACAATAATTCCACATTTGCATAATTTTCACTAATTGTCAATCGATAAATCTGAAATTTACACTAACCCATTTCCATTTAACTTGTAAACTCTTTCAACTAAGCTAGAACAGTTAATCCAGTCGTTTTTTGTTGAAAAAATGTGCACCTTGTCAATTCGTTCAACTTCATTGAAAAGTATAAATTAAATTGAAATAAATTTAAACATATTAAATGAACTTAATATTTTTTTAAAAATAAATTGTGTTGAACAAATTACTATAAAAAAATAATTTTTATATGTTGATATCAATAAAATTAAAGTTGATAGAATAAGTGGCAGTATAATTTTTTTTGGCCGAACTAAAATAAACTGAAATAAATTTAAATAAATTAAATTGAAATAAAATGAACTAGATTAAATATACTGAACTAATTTGAAATGAATTAAAGTGGAGTTAAATTCAAGAGAGTAAAGTATAAGATTCAAAAGAACCAATATGATAATCTTTTATAAAAAATGAATCATCTGTGGAATGAGAATTTATAGGGTTTTCATTCCCGTTATATTTTAAAAAATTGTGATTACAACAAAATGTGATTTTAAATAATATCATTTACACATAAATCACTATACTATAACATACAAATCAAAAGTTTATGTGGCAACATGAGTAGTCTATGCCGTGATATAATTGTCATTTACTGTGAAATCGCCCAACAAGGGTGCCTCAAACTCTCCGAGCTAAATTCACGGCTGAAGTCAATGCCCTTTGTAGACATCCTTTAACAGATTCCCGTTTGTGGACATTCTATTAGATTTAACCAAAATTTGGATTGATTGAATTCTAAAATCTTTACAGCGGCATCCGTGGTTAATTGAGAACATCAGTGGAGAATTCAACTTGAAGAAACGTAGTTTGAATTGGAGCAGAATTCGACTTGGAAGGGAATCGATTAAAGAAAGAAATTCGATGAAAGAAAGTTTTGGGAATTGGTGCATTGTTTTCAAACATGAAAAAAAATGAAATTGCTTTCTTGTGTGTCTGAATTGAGGTTCCGTTTTTAAGGAAAGAAATGAAAGAAAAATGAGATTGATTTTTGCAATGAAGAGAGCTAATTTCTCATTTGTGTTCTCATGTTCTGTGTGCACACACAATAATGTAACAAAAGAGATATGATATGTGTGTTCACATTTTGTTTACAGCGTAGTTAAATTTTGAATCGATCGTCGTTCAAAATATAACACCCATAAATCACAATTTTAAATTCAGAATCTCCATTAAAAAACAATTTTAGTGATTTTATAAAGAATCGTCGTCTGACAAAGTTTTTAATGACCATTCTCCCAGAAAAAAATATAATATAATTAGCAAAATGGGAGGTGGTGGGTATTAAGAATGTAATATTGGGATTTGCACATTGGACCAGGTTGAACACCCAAGTGAAATCAACATTTCATTCCATAACCACTCGATTAAAAGCAACACATTAAAACCCTCTTTAAACAACATTAAGCCTCCACAAATTAAGTTCGCACTTAAGGAAAATGTTACAAGCATAAATCCATCAATCCAAATAAAATGCTCAACACTAACCATATAAATACCACATCCCACCTCCACAATTCCCCACCCAAAAACAACTGAATTCACCACCTTCTTGCTAACTCAAAACTATAGAAATGAGTCGATCTCCTTTTGTCGTGTCAGCACTTGTCATCACCTGCATGACTATTTGGGCTCCAACGGATTGCTCCGGAACTTTCGTGGATCCATTGGCCCAAGAGAACTTCCTAACCCTACCATGGGGCCTGCCTTGTCTGCAAGCGGTGCTGGGAACCGAAGGATGCGCTCAGGAATTGGTGTCGTCGTTTCTGAGCTTTCAGCCCAAACTTATTGGGCCTGAGTGCTGCAAAGCCTCAACTGCAGTGGACGATAAGTGCTGGCCCAAAATCTTTCCGCTGAACCCATTCTTCCCGCCGTTGGTCAAGAGTTTTTGCTCCACGCAAGTCCATCTTCCACCATCTCCACAGTCTGTTTCATCGGCTTCCTCGGAATTGTCACCGGTTACAATATAAGGAGAATGTTTTGGAAAATAATTGTTTGATTCATGGATTCATTTGTGGGTCAGATTGGTAGTACTGTTTTCTTTTTCCCATTTTGACGTTAGGAAACATCCTAGAGGAGGTAGGACGAAATTAATTATGTACGGTCAATATTAGTTTTGACCTTTTTTTTAATTTTCAATTGGAGAAAAAGAAGCGTTTTATTCATATGGATTGGAGTAACCGAGTAATTGTTACTAGACATTTATCTCTTGTTTTTTTTTTGAATTATGGGTTTTATTGGTGGAGTTGTGTTTATAAGTAGAGTCCGTCTCTTGAAAGACGGTCTTTCCATAAGTCATGGAAAGACCAAGGTTTAAAGTGTAAAGTAGAAGAAATCAAGATAAAATTTTCGGGTTGCATGAACCGGGTTATAAATTTTATAACTACTACATGTTTCATAATAAAACTTTAACATTGCAACTAAGACCTTTTACCTTTTATTATTCTAATTAAACCCCGTCTTTCCATAAACTTATGGAAAGACTTTATGGAAAGACGGTCTTTCCCAAGACTTTGCCTTATAAGTAAACTGACTTATTTTTAAATTAGAAGGAGACTCGTTTATGTTTTTTTCCAAAAAAATACATCCTGCCTTTAAAATAAGTAATTTTGTAAAGAGTTTATTATACACTGAAAGTAAAATACTTATATATGAAGCTTGCCAAACACAATCTACATATTCTTAGTTGGATAAGATATATATTCGATAATTGTTTCCTGAAAACTGAAAGTTAAATTCCTTTTTATCACTTATATTATTTAACACTACAACACAAAATGATATAAGAGTGCTTATATAGGGACGCATGTATAAAAAGTGTCACAATAAATGTATATTAGGACGCTTATGAATTAAACGTCCCAAAATTGTGTGACATATGTTGAAAGCATCCTAATATATTTGTAATTAGGACACTACAAAGCGACCCAATATACAAAAAAATTGGGACATTTATAAACGTCCTAATAGATTATATATTAGGACACTTATAAATTAAACGTCCCAATATATATATACTAGGACATTTATAAGCATCCTAATATAGTAGGACGCATAGAAGCAACTCTATATCTTACTATAGGGCCGCTTTATATAGCGACTAGCGATAATGGGTCGTTTAAGGGACGTTTTTAAAAATGCCCTATCAATGGAAACGTCCCAATAGAAACCTATTAGGACACATATTAGCGTCCCAATAGTCTGTTTGTGTTATAGTGTAAATTAATAAAATAAAGAGTGAGTCTCCTGATATGCGGCCTATCCATACGTTTAAGGAAATGCCACGTATTTTTTACTTTATACACTACATTTGTTAAATTATATACTAAATTTAGAAATTTTAGAAATATTTTTTATAGTATATATTTTTATATTTTCACATTCAAATACGTATTATTATTTGTTATAACTTTAAAAATACAAAATTAAATTTTATTAAAAAATTACAACATTTAAGGTAAAAATCACTGTGGACTGTCTATAAACCTATGAAAATGCCGTATTTTTTGAGACTTTCTCTTATTGTCCTCCCTTGTCAATATCTTGAAATGCACCATTACTCGAACGCCAGAGACATAAGATAGAGTACACCTTGTCCCAACTTAAACTACAGAGAATGTTTTTTTACGATATTCAAGAAATATATTTAGCCATTAACATATTTAATTACGTATAACAACGTGATATTTAGAAACACTATTACAAATTAAAGTCATCAAGACACAGTTTTTGCAACACTTATTAAAATGTTACAATAACTTATAGAGTGTTTGTTAGACCTTAAAAAATGGTATCCAAATCTTGAAAAGTGTCACGTTAGGTTCAACTTAGTATTATTAAAACCTGAAATAACCCTTTCAAAGTGTTACATTAGCATTTGTTTGTAGTAGTGAAACTATTCGTTACAACAAATCTAACAATATTACATATGATAATACTCTGGGAAATATACAAATATAACCCTATATTATTGAGAAAGTGCAGATATAAGCCTGAGATAAAATTTTAGTGCAAAAATAACTCTAACTAATTTACATAAGTGCGGATATAACCCTAAAGGCTATATTCCAATGGAAATGACCAAAATACCCTCTGTCCCTAATATAACATTTGAAAGATAAAAATGCCCCCTGCTCACCACCCCCCGCTGAACACCACCACGCAGTCATCCCACGCCACTGCCACCACCGCCACCCCGCTCCACCTTACCACCACCACTACCACCCCCTCCAGCCAGCCCTTACCACCACTACCAACCCCCTCCCCCCTCCCCCCACCACCTCTAGGGTTTCCGCCTCCCCTGCCTCCTCACCCCTTCCGCAGGCTCAGCCACAAGCGGCAAGCTCGGAAGCTACCCCAACAAGTAAGAAGAAGCTCCATAAACCAAAAAAACCAGAAGAAACAAAAACACCGTACTATAGAAACTCGTCACCAAATCCAACCTGAACCCGTCTCTCAAGTTCCAGCTCCGCTCCAAAAGATCCGATGAGGTGGCGATGGGAGTGTATTGGGAGCCCTTTAAAGACGTTTCATCCGTTCCACCAGTTTAAAGGGAACCCTTTGAAGATCCGGATTGTCGAGATTAGAGACTGGATCAAAGCGGAGATGGGGCATATTGAGAGATGACGTACTGCATGCCGTCAAAGAATGGGTAGAAGTAGCAGACGACAGTGATGGGGGGGGGGCCTGGCACGGCGATAAAGTTGATGTCTTTGGAGGATTTTGGCGAGTACACTGAGACCCCTTTTGGGAAATTGGAGATGGAAGAAATTTGAGTAAAGTGAGTGTAATAAGACATCCAAATTTTTAGGGTTTCAGGGGTATAAAAGTAATTTCATTGTGTTTTGTATTTTTATTTTTATAGAGGGGTAAATTTATCTTTTCATCATAATTCGGCCACAAACTGTCGAAAAAGTTATATTTGCACATAAACTAACTATCTAGTATTATATTTGCACTTTCAATTATCACAGAATTATATGTGCACTTTCGTGAATTATGTAGGGTTATATATGCACTTAGCTATAATATTATTGCTTGTATATTGTATATTCAAAGTTATAGATGCACTTCGCTTTAATATTATTTCTTATATATATTGTATATTCAAATATATGATTAAAATTTAACGGTGCAAATTAAGAAATTATAAGCGTATAATTTAAATTAGTACGAAAAGAGAGTAGCAATAATCCCTCAAAACGTTAATGTCAAACAAATTCGTATGTAACAATTGGACCAAACCTTTAAATGAATGCCAAACTGGCATGCTAACCTTTTTCCTGAAACTTATCAGACTGAAGAAAAAATTGAAAATTTGGAATAAGGATAAGTTTGGTAATGTGTTATTAGGGCAGAATCTGAGTTAAACCTACAGGAAATCCAATATGACCTACATAACTCTGTGGAAGAACTGGTAAAACTTAAAAAAGCTAAAGCAATCCTTGCAAAAGCCATTAGTGAACAATGTCACTTCTGGAAACAGAAATCAAAGATAAAATGGCTTAAGGAGGGTGATGATAATACCAAATTTTTCCATAACTCTGTGAAAGAAAAAAGGAGTAGGTTGTATATTACTAAGATTAAAAGTAGTAATGGTGCATGGTTGGATGACATTGCTGACATAGAAACTGAAGCCATTACCTACTACAAAAACCTGTACTCAGATGACAGTGATCCTGAGAGTGACAAATTTCAGTCTCATTTTCTGAGTCAAATCCCAAAAATCATCTCTGATGAAGATAATTTGACATTAATAAAACCAGTCACACTTGAACTAAAAAAGGTAGTTTTCAGTCTGAATAAAAACAGTGCCCCTGGTCCTAATGGTTTTACTGCTAAGTTCTATATAAAATCTTGGGATATTATTGCTTCTGATTTGCTATCTGCTGTTGCAGATTTTATGCATAGTGAGATCATTCCAAAGGGTATATCTAGTTCCTGGATTACTATTATCCCTAAGAAGGAAATTCTTATTTCCTTCGATGACTTCAGACCTATTAGCCTTTCTAATGTGGTAAATAAAATTTTCTCTAAATTGCTAATGGAAAGGATGAAACCATTGATGCAAAAGATCATATCTCCTCACCAGTCAGCTTTCTTGAAGGATAGAGACATCTCAGACAATGTCATCTATCTACAAGAGATGGTCAGATTTTTAAATAGGAAGTGTAAAAATCCTAATTGCATCATAAAACTTGATCTTAGGAAGGCTTTTGATAGGGTTAAATGGACTTTTTTGAACTGTATATTACTCAAATTTGGCTTCCATGGACAATTTGTTTTCAGTATTATGAAAAATCTTTCACAGGCTTTCTTCTCAGTTCTCATAAATGGTAAGGCAGTTGGTTTTTTTAAACCTACCAGGGGTATCAAACAGGGAGACCCTCTTTCCCCTTTTCTCTTTAATATTTTCTCAGAAGCTTTCACAAGATCTCTTGCTTTTGTGTTCCAAAATGGTAAGCTATCATACTTTGATCTTCCTTCTCATGCCATAAATATTTCTCATTTAAGCTATGCAGATGACACTGTGGTGTTCTTAAATGCTAACCAGAAAACAGTGACAAGATTAAAAGCTTTTTTAATGATTTTTGAGGAAACATCAGGTGAGAAAATAAACTTTGATAAAAGTGATATCTACATTGGCAAGCATGCTTCTGAAACTCAGTTTAGAAAAATAAAAAGGATATTGGGAATGAAAATTGGATCTTTTCCATTTACATATCTAGCGGTACCAATTTATATTGGTAAGGCTAAGAATCTGTATTTTGAACCCCTGCTAGAAAAAATTGATAGAAGGATGAATAATTGTTAGAATAGGTGGTTATCTACGGGTGCTAGAATTACTCTGATCAATTCTTGTATTTATGCCATTCCTCAACATGTATGGGCTGTCATTAGGCCACCACAACAGATCATTAGGAAGATTGAAAGAAGAATGAGCATTTTTTCTGGGGGGTGAATGATTTAAAACCTAAAAAATCATGGAAAAGATGGAATGAACTATGCTTCCCTTATGAACAAAATGGTTTAGGCTTCAGATCCATACCCACTATTATAGATGCCTTTTCTGTTAAGCTGTGGTGGAAATATCAAATTGCAAACACTCTTTGGTCCTTATTTATTGCCTTTCTACCTGTTTCCTATAAGATTTCACAGAACTGGAAGAGGATATGCTATGTTAATGAGTGGGCTGAAAATCAAACTAGGGTAATAGTTGGCAAGGGTAGCTGTAATTTTTGGACCTCTAACTGGCTGGATAGAAGTCCACTGATTGACCTTTGTGATCCTGATTTGACCTCTATTCCCAGGGACTGTTTGGTCTCTTTCTTTATTCAGGAAAAACACACACTGATTCCACAGCTAGTTCCTTTTCTGAACTCTGAGATTATTGCTCTTCTACAGGGAGCTGGATTATCTGTACAAGGGGAGGATAGGCTCATCTGGAAGCCTGATTTGCGGGCAATTTTACTTTTAAATCTGCTTATCTGAAAATCAGAGAACAAAGAGGTAATATCACTTCAATCTCCCACATCTGGAATCCTAGAATAGGGAAAAAAAGTCTCAGTTTTTATGTGGAGAATGATTAACTCTATTCTTCCTTTTGATGATATCCTCAAACAATTTAAGTTTAATCTTCCTTCTAAATGCTATATGTGTGAGGCTGAGGATTCATTGGATCATTTTTTCAACTGTTGCCCTTTCTCGCTGGTTATTTGGAAAATGATCCATCAATTTATGGGGATCCTGACTGATCTTTTACATCAATATGGGAGAGGATGTCTTTTTACCTTACTTATGATGGCTTTTCTTCACTTCAGAATCTGTTCCTTAGACTTGCACCATCTATTACTTGCTGGAACCTGTGGAAGGGGAGAAATAAATTCTTATATGAAAGTTTTATACCTACCACTTCAACTGTGCTAAAACAAATCAGAGATCATTTGTATGACATATTCAGTGCAAAACCTTTCTCGGTTAAAAGTGGTATGGATATTGTGATTTCAGATCTATCTTTCCTTCCAATTGGTAAAAAACCACCTAAACCAAAAATTCGGATTGTTAAATGGAGCATACCTGGGAACGGATTTAAGATTAATACTGATGCATCATTTCTCAGTAATGGTAAGGCTGGATTAGGATTTATTGTGAGAGATAATAGAGGTGGTTTTATATATGCTCAGGGTTTTTACACAGATGCTTCTTCTCCCCTAGAAGCTGAAATGAAGGCAATTAAACAGGCTGTCCATTATGCATCTCTTAGAAAAGAGCCTATTATCATAGAATCTGACTGTTTAAATGCTATCTCATTCGTTTTAAATCCTATAACTGCTCATTGGAAATTATTTGAACTGGCAGATGAGTTCCATCAGCAGCTACAATTATTTTCTCTGTCTCATGTACTGAGAGAAGGAAGTTGTGCTGCTCACCAC
>JAULKJ010289129.1:0-12430 GCA_032355405.1 Rubia balearica | reverse complement strand
AGATTTACCGAGACTTAGTAGCAAAAGCAATTATCAAACATGGTTATTCTTATTCCTGGGTTGAACATGAAGGAAATAGAGAGATTCACGAGGATATACTTGAATGATAAGGTTAAAAGTGTTACTAGAAATGCTGCAAGAGCAGATTGCATGAAGATTTATAACACACGGAAAAATCTCCTTAAAGCTATTCTCAAGCGTGCACCGGGTCGTATAAGTCTAACTAGTGATTTATGGACTTCTTTCCTAAGTGAAGGGTATTTGTGTTTGACTGCTGATTTGTTGATGAGAATAGTTTTGAGCTGCTGTCATATCCCATCACCACATTCTGGACCAGAAATTTACAAGGTTATAATAAAATTAGTTAAGGACTGGGATGATAAACTTTTTTCCTTGACATTGGAAAATTCCTCTAGTAATGATAGAATGCAAAGTCACATAAGGGTGAGACCTAATGATTGAGGATTCTTGTTGAATAATGTTAATTACTTTCATGTTAGATGTTCAGCCTATGTGCTAAATTTTATTGTTAAGGATGGACTTAAGGTGATTGAGAATGTATTGGAAAAAATTAGGGAGAGTATGAAACATATTAAAGGCTCCAAAGCAAGAAAATTTATTTTCGGAAAGTTATTGACTTGTGTAGAATACGAGAAACTAAGTCATTGTGGTTGGATGTTGCTACTAGATGGAACTCTACATACATGATGCTTAATAGTGCTCTCTTGTATAGAGATGGTTAATAATTTGCACACTTGAGATGTGACACATAAACATTGTCCATAACCTTATGAGTGAGACATGTTTGCAAAAATTCAAGTTGCTTATGAACCGTTTAATGTTATTACTAAGTTATTTTCTGGTAATGACTATCCAACGAAAATTTGTACTTTGAGAATGTGTGGAATATTTCTATGTTGTTAAAGGACTTGGTTTAAAGTGAAGATGGAATTTTGAGAAGAATGCCAGTAGAGATGCAGAGTAAATTAGATAAATATTGAGCTGAAAGTGAAGAAGACAATTATTGCACCTTATTTACTTTTGCAATAATTCTTGACTCTCGGTGTAAACTTGATTTTCTCAAGTATTGTTATGAGAAGTTGTTTGACTGTTATGAGTTGAAAGCGGAGATAAAAGTGAGTGACATATCTCTGAATTTGGCGGTGCTCTTTAATGAGAACTCTTCAAGGCCACCAAGAACATGAAAAGAGATATGGCGTGCTTTCTAATATGGCTAAAGATTCATTGGTTGTCCCTCTCACAATTGTTGCTTCAGAATCAACATTTAGCATTGGAGGTAGAATTTTGAACAAGTGGAGGAGCTATTTCATTTCCGAAAATGTGAAAGTTTTGATAACTACACGTAGTTGGTTGCACGAGTATGAATGTGAATGCTTTTTATTGGTCTATTTTCAGGTTTTGTTTCATCTCTTCTTTATATTTGAATAATTTCCTTTTGTTACCCATGATGGCTTTGGAGAAGAGGAATTTATTGGATATCACATTGAATGGATATGATGGAATATTATGGTAATTGGTAAGTAATCAGTTGGTTCTTAATAATGTGATTTTGTTAAAATAGTAGTTGGGCCGAAGAAGAAAAATTTGCAGCTACTTTGCAAAATGGATAGATCCACTAATGTTGGTTGCTTTCCTTACTATGAGCCATGCATTTGAATTTTCGATATAAGGTTATTGTTTTTTCTATTTTGGAAGAGTGTGAAAACGTGGTCAATGCAAGATATTAGTTTGTTGACATAAGGTCTAAAGTTTCTTCACTTGATAATCTTTCAAGTTTATTCGGGACAGTGCTTTTGCAAAATAAGGTGGTTTCTTAATCTTTTAGGAGGTTTGTTGGTTGTCGTCGTATAAGGTTTTCTTATCAAAATAAGGTTTAATCTAGAAGAAGTGCTATTAGAAGTCGAGGTTTCTAGTGGAGAAGTTATCTTGTAACAGGTCTGAGCAGTTTCAGTTCACCCGGGCTGTTAAATTAATAAGAGCTGGACATCTTTGATGGTAGATTAGGTAGTTAATAATGTTGTTGGCCTGAGTTTTGCCTTTGCAACATTTTATGAATATCTGATTTCCTTGTTGTTTTCTTCGCTTATCCATTTTGTGTTTGTTATTTTCTTTTGGAATTTTTCAGATAAAATTCGGTGTTTTATTTGGTTCTCCGTCGTACTAGGTTTAAAATAGTTTATAACTCAGGGTTGGAAATTGTAAAGCATCTGTGATGTCTAGGCTACTGTCTTCTATGGTTATGATTGTATTTGGATGTCAATAATTTAGAGTAAGTCATGCTAATTCTAAAAATGAATTGTGGAGTAGGAATTTAGTGACCGTTTTCTCCTATTTGTATATGCTATAACCATAGTATTTAGTTAAAGATCATGCATTTGATGCTTCAGAACTAATAGTGATGACTTCTGAGGAGCATTGATCTTCTGAGTGATCTTTTATCTTTGCCATGATACAGTGGATGGATGCCTTATCCTTTTTTTGTATGTGGTAACTGTAATCGAGTACAAAAATATAATAAAATTTTGAGATCCTTAACCATGAAAAAACTATTGTCCGTTGTTTCACAATGTGTATGTAACTTTCGCATGATGCATTGTCAACTATTTCATACGATAAGAAAAGTGTGTTGAGAGTTTTAGTTAATAAATAAATAAGTGTTGCAGACGTGGTATTACTAACAGGTTTATTAATTATTATTGAATGTATTACTACTTTTGATTTCGACATGCTATGGAGGAGTAATTATTTTAGATGCAATATTATTACTACTTTAAGCGTTAGAGAGAGTTAGATTGTAAATGTAATATTATTTTTGATGTAGTTTTATATTCTTACAAAAGAATTAGATGATTGAAAATATTGATTCAAAATATTTAGCAAAATTTAATGAAAACAAATTTCCAAAAGAAAATAATAATATCGAAGGAAAAGTTAATATTGTATGAAATTTTTTCAAAATAATAAATAAAATAATGAATTAATATTAATTTTAGCTTATGAAATAATTATAAATCAATAATTTGCAATTTTCTTTCATTAAATACATATATTTAAAATATACTCTTAAAATAATTCAATCTAATTATGCTATTTAATACACATTTTAAATTTATAAATTTAATATATTATTTGATATTGTAAAATTAAATAACATATCTATAAATAATAATGTATTTCATTGAAACTTGTATTTCACTGATTATAATCGTAACGTTATTGTCAACTAAATATGATCAAATTAAAATTTTAGACAATAAAAATTGTATACACGCTATTCAATAATATTCGGGTCTTGTTCAGTTTGAGTTAATATTAATTTTAATGTCTTCGAATTTGGGTTAACATCGATTCAGTTTATTTCGAATCGGGTAGTAGTCAGGTATGATCAGGTTTCTTTAAGGCATGGGTCATTTTCAGATTCAGGTTCGGTTTGGTGCGAGTCCTTTTTTGCATTTCGGGAGGTTCGATAGGTGTTGTTCGAGTTTGGGTCCCATCGAGTCTGACAATTTCAGTTCGGGTTTGGTTCAGTAGGGTGATTTAGTTTGGGGTAATTGATCGAGTCCCACTATTTGGGTGTCGATTCGATTTCAGTTCGATTATTTATTATCAATTTTTTGGGTTCGGTTATATTTTTTCCAAGTCTATTTGCATAAATGAAACCAAGCACGCCAATATACCGATCATTGAGTTTGCTTTATGACTTGTCTCCATTTTATTGTTCATAATCCCCGTTTGTCTTGTTTCAAATTAATCAGACTTCGTTTGATTGTTTAGTAAGTAAAGCCCTAACGATGGTGTTCCAGATTTGTACGGATGCACACCCCTTCAACAATTAGGTTGACGTCAATATCTTCCCGTTGCTCGATAACAAGTTCGATTCCTAGAAATGGAAAGCTCTCAAGCGCCTTCTCGCTCTCATCGCCTTAGGCTTTGACGTCCCCAATTACTTCCCTCAAGTCAATAACCCTTTCTCCCCATGCTCATCATTTCATCAGAGTTATGCTGATTTTGTACTTGTTTGATAAATTACAGGTGGTGAAAAACGTTATCTCGCAGGCAATTGAGGTTAAGAAGCTGGTGTACTTCTATCTCTTCTTTATACGTAAAGTTAGGTCAATCTCCTACTGCAATTTCAGATAATTACTTATTTTTATTTACAGTTAATTGGAAGCATTGTGATGTATTTTTCGTGTGCATTTGGAATGAAGTTAGTGAAGAAAACCTGATTCTTATTTTAATAGATTGAATAAAATGCTCATAACTCACAATTCTTTAATAAGTGTCAAAATAACTTTTATTTTCAGAAGGATTTAGGGGATAAGAATCTGTTGGTTAGGGCGTTGGTGCTTCGGTAAATGGTAGAAATTCATTTACATGTGATTGCACCTCTTGTTATGGTAGTCGTGACTAAATGCGCTGGGGACCTTCGGTCTATGTTATAAAATGTGCTGCCAATGTGCTTCCCAATTTGCATGATCTACACCTGAAGTAGTGATCTTTACGCTTAAAGGTATTGTGATCTTCTTGAAAACACCGACTTCACTTGTTGTGCTTATATAGCCTTGTAGCTTATAGAATTTCGTTACATATACTACAAAACTGAAAGCATATTCGAGTTATGGGGTTGTACTTACTTATCTAAAACTCATAAGTTTAACATGGTTGTATATTGTCTTAGGGGTTTTTTGTTTGTTTTTTTGCTAAACAAGTTCACCTCGTACTTGCTTTTGTTATTATTGATCTTTTATCTTTATTGTACACATCATACTTGCTTTTTTTTGGATCTGAGAACACCTTTTCTGTGTTTATTGCTACTCCCTCCGTCCCACTTTAAATTACTTATTTACTTTTTCACGGTCTTCAATGAGCATATTTGACCGTAAATATCTCTGGTAACATATAATAATGTTAAATAAAAAATTGATATTTGAAAAATAGATGTTAAGACAAATTTAACAATATCTCACATAATATATTTATTATTTATACATTAATTTATATCTATGGTTAAAGTTTGTAAAGTTTGACTCTCAAAAAGTAAATAAACAATTTAGAGTGGGACAGAGGGAGTATGTTTTTTTGGTTAGAGCTAATGTTGCTATTCATTCACTGTCCATGGTTCTCGTGCTGAACTTTTGATACTACAGCTGCGTTTTACGCCAAGTTTTTGATGATATATACGTGTTGTGACATGCTACTGTGTTTTTTGCAAAGTTTTTTGCTACTGTATTTTTTTCTAAGTGACATGTTGTGTATCTACAAATGAAAAGTATCTCTAGCTTGTTTCTATGGTGAGTTTATTGCATATGAATAGGGTCTTAGGACATTTGACCAATATTAGTTTCCTGGAATTCAAATTATCTTATATTTTTTAGTTGACTTAGAGGAGAGAAATTACTAGTATCCACCTTACGTTTTAAGTTGACTTAGAAGAGTTCAGCTGTTGCATCTTTAGCTTTTTTGTGCATTTTGTAAGATACTCCATTGAATACCTTCCGTCCATGGGCAAGACTGCTTTTTCGCTATTGCCATTACAGATACTTTGTTGTGAGCTTATCCTAATGATGTTGGAGGTTTTCTCTAGAAATATTATTACTGAAATTTCCAGTTTGAGCAAGCAGCGTGGGATAGACACGTGTCAATCTTTAAAGCTTGCGATGGAAAGTAATCATGTGTCGGTCTATGGTTTGCACGAAGAATTGGACCTCATTTGCTGCATATGGTATGCATTCCAGCGCCTCATCAAGTTTGGTACTTATAAGCACTGGAATGACATCCCCGGATATATGAAAGAGGAAGCATGGAAAGATATTTTGGTAAGATCCAAGTATACCTTGATTTTCTCGTTATTTTATATATTTTTTATTCAACCCTTAGCTAATTTGGTAAATGTTTGTTTTTAAAATTGCAGGCAAGCTTCAAATTTGAGCAAGAATTGATTGAGGCTCAATGGCCTAGGTTGAGGCAACAAGTTTTTACTAGGGCGTGCGACACCCACCGCAATCAGGGGCGAAGTTATGTGTGTGGGAAAAAAATAGGGGGGAATTAGTGTTTGGTTACCCCATGTAAAAATTTTTTTTTACCATTAATATGAAGAAATTTTTTTTATATATATTAGTGGTTACCCCATTGAAAATTTTCTGGATTCGTCCCTGACCGCAATTGGAAAATAAAGATTGAAAACATATACATACATGCGGTGGAAACCTTTAGATTGAGTAGGAGTGGAATAAGTTTGTGGAACTGATGGGATCTGAGGCTTTTAGGGTAAGTGCAAATACTATCCAACACGTTTTTATTTCCATCATTGAATTTACTGTTCTTGCATGTCTGTGGTTAAGAATAACGCAACTTATTATGCATTTAATCGAAAATACGGGCGACCGCAAGCGACTAATCAAGGCAGAAGAAATACAGCCACCAGACTGGTAAGAGCGGTCACCGGGTCACGAGGGCAAAGCTGGTTAAGGAGCTGCAAGAGGCTGATAAACAAAAACTTGCTAGGTGAACGTCGTTCAACTCACTAAAATAATCTGCAAACTTTATAGATGAGATTCACACAGTAGTAAGAAGAGTCAATCCCACGAGGAACGCAACAATAAATATAAATAATACCTACAATATATAAAGAATTTTGGTGTAGCCACCACGCCTTAATGTTCAATATCTTATCTAAAACTAATAATGCAAACTAACTAATATAAATTAATAATGCAAACTGGAAAATATAAAAATCTAAAAAATATATGAAGAATATAATCGGTTCGGAATAACTCACATTAGTTAACATCGATCACAGGCGCAATGATGGATCAATTCATATGCATCTATCAGTTATAGGAACTTAGGTACGTCTAACCTCCCCAATTCTTTCTTACTTTGTCAACAATTGACCAATTACAATTAATCAATTATTTCTCTTACCAAGATGTCTCCGGAAAGTATTATGAAAAGTATTCGTTAAACCAGATACACACATCGATAGCATTAAGAATGAAAAGAATCTGATATAGCATTTACCAAAGTAAAAGCAAATAGTAATGCACACTTCATTGTCCCTTATCTT
Organism: Rubia balearica; assembly: GCA_032355405.1. Classification (NCBI taxonomy): domain Eukaryota; kingdom Viridiplantae; phylum Streptophyta; class Magnoliopsida; order Gentianales; family Rubiaceae; genus Rubia; species Rubia balearica. Next base: position 5,343 of record JAULKJ010289129.1, on the reverse strand, counting down.
GCTATTACAGCCTTGATTAGTTAATTATTTTTCACAAGAACTTACTACTTACTATCTCTTTCCAATGAGTAGGTATTGGCGGAATTATATAGCATAATGCTAATAATAATATACAAGTTGATCAGGTTTAAACATATCAAAAATACATTAAACCAAGAACAATAAAAAATACATAACAATCAATTACAAAACAATTAGGCCTTACAATTCATAGACTAATGCATGTTATTCCATGCCGATATATAAATTAGCTACTCATAATACTTAAACTAAAAAATAAATAATAGTATAAAAAACAAACATAATTAACCTAATAAAATAATTAAGAAAACAACCTAACCGTGAGAATGAATTAATGCGAAGCTCCTGGAGAAAATATTTTCAAAAGCAAGTAACTGTTCTCAAATTCCCTCCTGGAACCAAAATTACGAAACTAAAACTAATACTAACTACAGCTGCGTAAACTCTCCGTCCTCAACGCAAACATATATACATGGGTGTTCCGCCAAAAAATAGAAACTGAATCCAAGTCTGATTCGTTTTCTTCTCGCAGAAGAAAAAATAATATAAAATATTATCTATTCCAACTCAAAATAACTATTTTTTAAAATTAAGGAATGTAAATTGAAAAGAGATATTACAATCCTTATCCATATGAATAACTGAATATTTTTATTTCTTCAAATCCACATCTCTTCAATAATTCACTTTTCACCCCATAACTTCAGCAATTCTACTTTTGCATCTCTTCCTTCATCTCAGGAAAATTGTCTTATAAAATAAGAACATTTTACATTGGAGTACATCGCCCCCTTAAAAACCTTAACTTGGAAAATCCAGTGGGCAAAACCGTTGGCTAAGGGAAAAAAGTACAATGTATAGCTCCCTCTCAATTCTTTATAACCCATAAATTCCTGCACCAAAAACACCTAAAGTGCAAATTATATCTCAATAAAATCACAATAATCTCACAAAATATGAACACAACATATAACACACATCAAATATTCTCAAAATTGAATTATGCTTGCCCTCGAGTATGAAGTGAAGCATATAAGATCAATCAATAATCCCCAGTGTTCATAAGTTCTCATTCCCAAATAAGACTCTATCTAAAATCACTCAATAAAAAGAAAAAGAATATGGAAGATAGAAACACAAATGACCCAACCAGATGGACGAAAATTCAAGATTAGATTCTACTCTTATAATGACAAATGTTCCCCTACCAAGGAGTAAAAGATCACGTTAACGCACCTAGAAATCATCAATCTTCAAAGTGATTGAAATGAAAGTATTCAGGATCAGGAAATCTAATCATCAATTTAATCAAAATTGGACTAGCAATGAATACTTTCTCAAAGTTTCACACAATCACTCTCAAGATATTAAGGACAGTCACTAAAATCATTCACAAATTATAACACTGAGAAGTTAATATGCAGATCAGGAAAGTCTTTCTCAAGGGTTGTAAAGATGTTAGAGACCATTCAGATTGGCGAGATCATAAGGTTTCTAAACTCAAACAATATCGATCAAAATATTATGCATGTTTTTTTCTTCGAACCATCATCTGTGTATAGTAGACATTCACCAACAATCTCAAATCTCATGGCTAGTATGAGAAAGCAAAGTAATATCACATCAAATGTAGGTGCTATTTTATTTATTTTTCTTTTTTTACAGCACCATTCTTTTCCAATACAATACAAAATCAGTACTTGTGAGGGAAAAATCGCAACATATCCTTTTTTTCCACAGGTTCAACTGCCCTTCCGGTTTGGTCAAACAGAACCTCAATGTCACTGTTCATAATAAGATTCAGCCTTCGATTTCAAACTATCTGGGAAAACTGAACACATGTTCTGTAATTTCATCAACTCAAGAGAACACAATAGATGAATTCATCAATTTCAACTCCAAAAACATGCATAATAGGGCCAAGAGAAAGGATAAAATAAGGATTTGGCTAAATATATATAGCAACTCATATCAAAGAACATAGTCAAAGTTTCAAAGTGTTTCACTAGGGGTTAATGTAATTGGTAGGAAATTTAAACTATGTTGTTCATCTTAGTACCTTCCAACACTTTTACACATAACAACTCCAATTATAACAATGTGATCTCTCAGAACAAAGATTGATGTAGAGAGTGATCTACTCTAGCTCAAACCTCACTTTAATAGGCTAAAATATTCAATTAAACTCATCCTTTTTCGTCATCCCAAATACTATATCAATCAAATTTCACAAATCATAGCAAATCTCATTCAAAAGCTTCAAGGCACATCAAATTCACCAAGTTTGTTAAACAATGCAATTTACAACTAGCAGGGTACTTTTATCAAGAGCCACTAGAATTTCCTCATGCCAAATTATCAACTCAAAACAACACAAAAATGCACGTTTGACTATAAAAACTGGATTTTTAAAAATATTTTTTTTCAATTTTTTTTTAAAAAATAGACGATAAACCTCCTCGCAATTAAACTTTTCTTTCCCTCAAGAAAGTAATGCAAAGCTCAAATGAAAAAAGTTTCACACATAGTGAAAAATCATGATAAATAAAATAAAAGGGAAAGAGGAAACTTATAGTGATGGGTTTCAGATAAATCTCAACAAGAAGAAAGTATTGGATCCAAATCAGATTCTGCTGCAGGTTTGGATCTAGTTTGGAACAGAACACTGCGAGTCCCAGTTCTCCAAAGGTGTGAATTCTCCGTGGTGAAAATTCAAATACTTCAACTCCGTAGATCAAGAACTGAGAGAAGATGAGAAATTAAAATTCCCTAAGAATATTTATTTTAAAAAATTTAAAATGAAAAGAAAATGGCCACTTGAAGATGAAACGAAGAAAAACAATGGAGTTTCTTCCACTGTAGCCACTTGAGAAGCATCATAGCATGGCTTAAGTGGATGGCCATTTACTAGAAAATATTTTTCTATCTCCAAACTCTTAATTTCCACCGTCCCTTTTGGCCAAACTGAAGACATCACGAAAGGCCTTGCCCGCTTAGACCTTGGACTCCAAAATAAGAACTTTCTGCCCAACCACGAATTTATTGGACTTCAAATTCCTTTCATGCCACATTTTATTACGCTATTTGTACCGCATAGCTTGATCAAACTCTTTCAATATTAGACCTCCTAACTCTTGGAGTTGAAACTTTGTTCCTTCCTCACACTTGAGCGAGTCCATACTCACTAAAAGAGTATCATCACACATACTTCAGATCAGGTGGCAACGCCTTCAACTCTAAATTTAAGGCTTTCACATCCGATGGGACTCGTCTGCGGATGGGTCCGGTTTGACCAAACTGAACCTCTTCAAAAAAATTCGAACATCCGATTCGAAGTGAGTTGGGTTGAGAACTTTGTGGCTTATTTCATTGCTAGGCACTACATCCTGAGAGTACATTGAATGTAGCAATTCATGGTTTTTGTTATCTCTCTAATCTTGAACATTTACATCTTCTGGACTAGTAGGAAATTGAATTCCCATATTATTCTGCAAAACTTTAGTCTCAAGAGTATCTTGGACAAAAGGGTTGGGTTTTTACTTACCTCCACTAATACCTAGGATTTACCTTCATTCCTGGGCATAGGACGCTCAGGATGTGTAGATTGCATGGTGGAATAATTTTAATTGATGGATCATATAGGGTTGGGTTTTTACTTACCTCCACTGATACCTAGGATTTACCTTCATTCCTGGGCACAGGATGCTCAGGATGTGCAGATTGGATGGTGGTTTCATTTCATTTTTCCTCCATCTCTTGATTCTGAATTTCTACCGTAAGGTTCGGTTTGGGAAAACTGGATCCTCGTCAGTGAGCTTCTACGCCTCTTTGTCCGTAGATTTCAATGGCAATGCACCAACTACTTTCCTACTTTTGAGTGTGACCTGATTTACCATCTCATGTGGGTTCAACTGGACCTGATAAGGAAATCCGGGTTGCTTATCCTAAGTTTATTCAGAGAATTTGATAGATGGCATATTTGTCGTGCGTACTCCTACTAGGTTGCTTTGATCTTCATAGAGCTTTGTTGTTAATTTTGCATCATATCCATCAGTATTTCTAGCTTATCATTCATAGATTTTTCTTGACCACCTTACGGAGGTTGGGAAAAAACTGGGGAATTTCGCTACATTGGTTGAACATAGGGTTGATTGTGATGTTGAGTCTGCTGCAGTGGGGGACCTTGTTCCCTCCAACCGAAGTTTGGGTGATCCCTATACCTGGATTGAAGGTGTGGGATATGGATCACCTCTTGGCTGCCTCTCATTGCAGTTCCCCATAACATTAGCTTGAACAGGTATCTCCTCCATGGTAAGAATGCATTACAACGTCGTATGGTTGACTGTTCCACACGTATCGCAAGGCCTCTCTTTTATAGCTGCAACCCAAAATGAACTTGGATAACATTTTCTCTATTCTTTATACCCCCTCCTTCGTCTCATCCTGTTCGGGAGTGGATGTCGGTGATACCTTCTTCAAGATTCAGACTTCTTGTTGATCGTACTTCTTATTGGAATCCAACAATCTTTTTATGATCTCTCTAGCCTCATTCACTCGAAGGTGGAAAAATCCACCACTACTGGAGGAGTTCACCAAATCCTTGTTGGTAGATGTCATTCCTTAATAAAAGCACTGGAGCAATTGGCTTTCCATCATTCGATGCTTAGGGTATCTATCCACCAACTTTCTGAACCTTGGCCAATAAGCACTCAATGGTTCATCGTACTCTTGCTTGATACTTTTGATATCTTTCTTCTAAGAATATGTTCTTGTGGCAGGAAAATAGTACTCCAAAAAAATTCTTCAATTCAGACCATGTCGAAATGGAGTTGGTGGCAGGCTCGAGAACCATTGATTGGTTGCTCCTATCAGACGGAAAGGAAACACCACCAACTTGAATTGATCTCCAGTCACAGAGGCTGGCCTCTTCTAAACCTTGCAAATCTTCACAAATTCACTCAGAAAATTGTAAGGGTCTTCTGTGCTTCTCCCATGGAACTTCGGAAGTACATTCAGGAATGCCAATTTGATCTCTATCGGATTCTCCATCTCTAGAAACTAAATGGGAATAGGGGGATCTTTCTCACTATGACCAGTGAGTTTCCACATGTGAGGGTTGTTTGGGTTCTGCCCAAGATTCTGATTTTCTTCAGCTCTGTTAATTTTGGCGTCAGTTTCCAAATCGGAAGTGGTTGTTGAAACCGTAAGGGGTCCGGTTAGGGAAAACTTCATAAGCTAATTTTTGTGACTTTGTTCTCTTTCGGATCCACTTAGATATTTTTCAACTTTCGGGTCGAATATTAAATTCGACCTTGATGACCT
>JAULKJ010289119.1:0-12431 GCA_032355405.1 Rubia balearica | reverse complement strand
CCCTATGTTTTGCATACATGGGAAAATAAATTTGGCTTCTCCAGGATGACTGAATCTGAGAAATTGAATTTTCTTGGCTGCACGTTTCTTGATTTTCCTGATACTGTTATGTGCCAGAAAGTCCTACAGACTATCCCGTCTCCTGATTTGAGACGAGAGGAACACATGTATGACCATATCGATAAAAGTTCCATGTCAGAGGTATTTCTGGAAGATCAAGAAATTCAGAACCAATCCCCCGAAACTGATGAGCTCAGGCTCTACAAAAGGAGGAAATAGTCGTAGTCGCTTGCTGTTTCCGGGCTGGTTCATAGAATAGTGGGTGTAGGCTTGATAGTATTAGTTTTACTGCATAGCCATTCTTTTGTACATGTCACTAGGACATTTTTGGCAGGAATTTATGATGGAGATTTATTCTTTGAAGCTTCTTGCAATTCAGGAGGCCGGTCAATGATTGTAATATTGTTTGGATGAATGGATATATAAATTTTCTCCTAACACTGGCTTATCCCATTTGTTTTACTTCTCACCGAGTTATTCTGAGTGATTGAATGATCACGTGGTGCTGTTTGAATTTGGTTTTGCTTGCTATCTACTTTCATTTGTGGTTATCTGGACGGGGATGTCCCATGGTGTTCTACGGCATCACATTAGCCTTACACATCCTGAATCTCACAATCTTCTCGGTACTAATACTATATCTTCATCTCTTTTCGTTTGATCATATATCTCACAAAGGTGCACTTGAACTCCGTAAGAGGACACAAACTTAGGTTGTTTACACTAAATGGCACTTGTAAGATGTTATGGAATGGTAATTTTATAATATTCTATGAATTTATCCTGTTTGTCTGAGTTTCCAAGAAACTAATGTTTTCATGTCATGATCTCTTGCTCTATTCATGTTTTAAGTTACTAGGCAGCGTCCACCGATGAAACTGACGTGTGAGCATTTGCAGTTGCCCAGGTATCATATCAAATTTGGAAATGTGCATACAACATTAAATCAATGATACAGCCTTCAATTAATGATTCCTTTTGTATTAGGACATCTACATATTGTATATAAAGAACAAAAGGTAAATTTTGTCATTTTCTGATTTAAGATATGATGCAAGGGAGAAGGGCCTCCATCATAATTTGCGTCCTCATTTTCTTTTGTTAGCTGTGCTTGTTCTGGTGATTTCACTCTCTTCTTATAATATTTATTTTGGTTTTCTCCAGAAGGCACCACTGGAACGGGTGGATTTCTGTTGTTGAAGTGATTCTGCTGGCTGCAGCTGTGTGGATTGTTCAGGCTCGAACCTTCTCCTTTCCGATTTCTCAATTCCGTCTCCTCGAATGATATCTACATGTATGAGATTGTTGTCGCGTGTATAAGATTTGAAAGCACTTTCTGTTTTCATATTGCAGATGCATGTAATGTGTTTGATAATTGGCATGAGAGGAACTTTTGTGTTGCTAGAAATGAAGCAGAGCAGCTTGTGTCTACTCTCGTATGCTTCGTTGATTTTTCTGATAAATCTACTAGTTGAAAATTACTCTCTACTTTTCGATGCTGATGCTAGGTCATGGAATGATTTTCTCACCGATATATGCAGAAACGTTGTCTTAGGATCGTTTGTTTGGGGTGTTTTTTGTGTCTTTCTGTTGAATTGTTGACTATAAGCACGTTATTTCAGTTGCTATTGATGGGCTGTTTTGAGTTTGAGATTCAAGTTTAAATTCATGATCTCCGTTTCAATGTTGTGCACTTGATTGTTTCTGTTTCAAGTTTAAAGAATAGTTCGCTTTGTGCTCACCACGCAGCTGCTTGGTGTTTATAAATGCTGCTTACGCTGCTTTATAAAGGCTGCAAATGTGAGCATTTTCTCTGCCAACTTCCGATGTGGGAAACTGATACCAGAATGCTCTATGCTCCCGGTTGAAAATGGAGCTTATAAACCGAGGACCTGATACTGAGCTGCCGGTAGCTAATCCTGAGGCAGTATATATCATACGATATTACCTAGTATTATCATTGTGACAATAAGTATATTGATGCTGCTTATGGATCTACTGGAATTCTGTTTTCGATTTGCATGGTCACCTATCTACTACTACATTGTTGTAGTTTCTTGAGGTGACTTGTAAGAGACCAGGAAGCACAAGGTGTTTTTGGAACTGAAGCTGGTTTTGCTAGGAATATTATAAACAACAGGTTTGCGCCAGATTGTGATCCTGGGGATTCCATTGGATCAGACTTGGGACTTAGAAGTAGTAAAAGAAGGGAAGATAGGAAGCACAAAATCCACAATCAGGAATGAGAGGTTCACATGATCTGGTTTGGCGAATGTGATGTTTGCTTGTTGCGGAGGAATGGGAGTTAAAAGTGTGATCAGAAAGTTAATGGCCTGGGAATGAAATAAAAGATCTTGTTTACAAAGACATGACTCATTTAGTGAAAGACGCTAACATGACAATTAGAGATGCAGTTACTCCCTCTGGTTGCCTAATATTGACACCGAAGAAATGACACATTTTTTCAAAAAAGTAAAATGAGTGGAAGAAATTGTATAGGGAGAGTAAAAAGTAAATTGTGTGGATGAAAACAATCTAGTATTTACCAAAAAAAGAAAGTGCCAATATAAAAAAACCATCTCAAAAAGGAAAGAGTGTCAATATAAAAAACCCAGAGAGAGTAACATAATCCCAAAATGATGTTGTACTCATAACATATTCTATTTTTAGACTTACTACTCAACTAGTAACTGTCGAGAAGCCAAATAAATATTTATTCATTAACTTTTTCTTTCAGTGCTAAGTTTATTGGTGCTGAATTTTGTTTATTTGTTCTGAATTTAGTTTACTAGTGTTGAAATGTGCTGAAATTAACCCAACTGGACAGGGTCTTACTCTATATAGTAAGAAATGCAAATTGAATTTACAAAGTTACCCTTCACATATTTACGAGTGGGAAACTAAAAAAAGTAAAGCTGAAAAAAACCCAGTCCTGCCCCTCAAAAGGTGGAACCAACAGTCCTTTTATTTATTAAAAATGGGCCAACAAAAAAAGACTTGTCATTTTTCTCTCTGCAACTCTAAAAGGGACAGAGTGAGTACTACAACTGTACATTAAAAGGGATATGTTTTCGTAGGTAGAATCGAATGTGGAGATCTTCCCTTCGTGTTAGGTTTCAGCCTATTAAAATATGATCGCATGGTATTCGATCCAAATGATGAGTTTCGGCTCAACCCTCGCCAGTCTGCCTTGAAAGCTAACTAGATGCCGATATGACCTCAGGGATGATAGGACGAAATCGATTGATTCCCACTTTCAAGGAATGTACCACACAACATCAAATAAGTTAGGGCAAAATACAAAAATGACCCTATTATTTTATAAAAGTGTCAATACAACCCTGTAAAATCTGAAAGTGCTATTGTAACCCTAACTTTTGCATCAGATGTGCCGATATAACCTTTTGACACTATTTCGACATTGACCAGTAGCTTTTCGGCTTAAAAAGACCAAAATACCCCTAGTTTTAAACCTAAAATTTTAAAGACAATAATACCCCTATATTTTTCTTCTTCATCTCCGAAAATCAAAGCCGCCGCTGCTTTGCCTCTACACCACCGCGCCCAGTCGTTGCCCCGCCTCTGAATCTGCCGCTTCCACCACTTTGACCATCAAATCCTGCAATTATATTAGAAAAATTAAGCAACATACTCAAAGAGTCGCATAAAGAAACGTAAAGGAAGAAGAAGCATATTATCTCTTTTGGCAACCATGGCTGCGACTCCGTTTTGCATCCTCCAGTTTTCAATTGTTATGCTTGTTGGTAGCCGCTGCCCCTCCTCTGCACCTCCTCTGCACCACCGCACCCAACCACTTTCCCGTTGTGCCCCACCGTCAAAATCTGGAGTTTCATAACTGATCCACCACTGAATCTCATTCGCGACCATAGCACCGATCACCACTACCATCTACCATCCTCCTCACCTAGCGCCGTTGCCCACCACCGCCACCAGTCCTAAACCTTAGCACCATCACCACCATCTACCACTCCTCCTCACCCCAACCCTGTTTCCCACCATCTCTCCCTCCTCAGCCAGGCCCGCCCGCCACAGAATCCCACTCCTCCGCCGCCTCTACACTGCTCGCCGGCACCGATTCAAACCCCAGCTCTCCCCTTGACCCACCCCAACCCCAACACCGATTCAAACCCCCAGCGCCTCCCCCTCCTTACCCGATTCAAACCGTCCCACCCCAACCCCATCGCCGATTCATGTTCCTCTACTACTTCTCCGCGGTGGTGGTGTGGTTTTCTGAGGGCGTTAGGTTTTCTGAAACCACCGCCAATGTTGCAAAATATAAGGCGTTAGGTTTTCTCGTTTGAGTTGACGATGATTTGTTGAAGGTGACGGAGATAGGTTTTTTAAGGGAGATGATAGAAGGGTTAGGATTCGCAAATTAGAAGAAGAGGATAACAAGGGTATAGTAGTCTTTTCAATTTTTTGGATTTTTATTTTAAAAATCAGGGGTATAATAGTCAATTTACATAATTTCGATCGAATTCAGCCTTCCAGGGTTAGATTGGCACTTTCGACCAAATAATAGGGTTAGAATTACACTTTCAAATTTTACAGGGTTAGATTGACACTTTCATACAAAACATAGGGTTATAATAGCACTTAACTCTAGGCTTTTTTCCGCTTGTGCAAATTCCAAAGGTTGTTGGAAATTTTAAATTTGCAAAAGAGGGGATCTTCAGTAACAACCATCGCAAAACTCAAGAAAACCCACTTTTTAAAATACCTTTTGTTTTTTATACTTAAATATGCACAAAATATGCTTTTAGATCGTCTAACAGTTAGATGGAATCATTTAATGATTAATATAACCAATGAATTGAGTTGATGTTTGTTTTCATCTGCTATAATGAGTCTCCCATAATTTTAAGAGTCTTTCGTTTGAAAGACGGTCTTTCCAAAAATAAGAGACGCTTTTTCCATAAATTATGGAAAGATCAGAAACTCGAGTACAATTTTACAACAAAAAAATTGTGGGTAACTAGTTCAAATATGGGTCAAATCCAGGTTATAATTTAGCTTTTTGGATAGACCCCATAGTTTCACTTACAGTTACTGCATAATATAGGCTCTGTTTGGCAGAGCTTATAAGCTACTTTGCTTATAAGAAAAACACTTTTTAGTGTTTGGTAAAGTGCTAAATACAACTTATTTTGAAAGCAACGGCTTTTTTGGAGGAAAAGTAGAAGTTGGTCTCCTCCTGCTTTCAAAATAAACCAGCTTTGCTTATAAGCACAGTTCTACCAAATAGAGCCATAAACCCCTAACTTCATATTATTCTAATTGAATTCCGTATTTTCATAGAAAAGATGGCATTTCTCAATACTTTGTCAAATTTTAAAAATCCTTTAAAATATATGTTGAAATCTTTATAATTATAATCTCATAGAAATGAAATTTGTCATGATTATTTAACCGTTAGGTGGTCTTAGAGGTAATAATTTGAATATTTAAAACTACATAGTAGTTGGAATAAACTCTCTGAAATAACTACTCCCTCCGTTCCATTTCAAGTTTCACCTTTTAACTTTTAACGGTTGACTTGAAAAATGTTTGGTCCTTAATATCCTTCGTTAAGGATAGTTAAAAACATTTCAAAATTTGATTTTTTGAAAATACATGTTATAACGAATCTAAAAATGCGTCACACAATAGTATTTACACTTATATCAATTCAATTTTATGGTCAAAGTTAAAAAGTTTTAACTAAGTGAATAGTTAAATTATATCTTGAAATGGGATAGAAGGTGTACCAAAAACTAGAAGGTAACACTTTTCGGGTGGGAAGCTATTAGTTATGTAAATTCTTTAAAATCTTTTTCATCATTTAGTTTCTCTTTTCATTCAATTTTCTTGCTTTTTTTTCATTTTCAGAATGGGTGCTAATTAAATATGATTTTTAGGTGGGCGATTTTCAAATAGTGGAGGTACGAATTGTTGGAAACATGAAGAAAGGCAGTGGCTGGTCAAAAACAAAGGTGGTTACGCCGACGATGAGGAGAAGCAGTGGGGTACAAGACGCTAGTACTAGCACTAACAATCAACTGAGAAATCTGGGAATCAAAATCAATGAAGTTGAAGGAATTGGGCGAAAGCAATCTGGAGCTAAGATGGTGGCTAGTGACACAATTCAAGTGGAGGTAGGAGTTGCAAGCCAAATGGATGGAGGAACTGATATGGTGGTTGGATTGGAAGCAGTGGAGAAGAAACAGATTCAAAAGAGGGTAATTTTGAATGATGATTTTAATACTGTTAAGAAACCTGAACAATAGTTTATGGATGGATGTGATTAAAGGGAACAGGGTACAAGCTAATGAAAATTGAATTCAAAGCTCCTATGGTAGTTAATGGTGAAATTGAAGTTGATATTGAAGAGGATGATGTTAAAACTGAATTGAAATTCTGGAGAACTCTTTGATCATGTATGTGCTGGGTAGAGAACTCACTATGTCTGTTGTGAACAATTTTATGATGAAGTACTGGTCTTTTGCAACTTTACTTGATTTGTTTATAATAAGTAGGGATATTTTTTATGAAGTTTAAGTCTAGTGCAGATAGGGATTCAATGATGAGCAATGGGCCTTACATGATATACAATATGTCTAAATTTTAGCATAACTAGAAACCTAATTTTGAATTGAGGAAATATATGATTAAAACCCTGCCAATTTGGATAAAGTTACCTAATCTGCCTTTGCATCTTTGGAGTACTTCTAGCCTGGGGAAAATTGGGAGAGTATTGGGGAATCCTATAGTTACAGATGAATGCACTGCTAGTAAACTGAGAGTTTCCTGTGCTAGGATCTTGGTTGAAGTGGATATTACACAGAAATTGAAAGATGTTGTTAGTATTAAAGACCTAAATAGGGGGAGGGAATCCAGCAAAAAGTGGAGTATGAATGGACAGCTCCTTACTTTGAGCATTGTTAGGAAGGAGGGCATATGTGCAGGGAGCATGAGAAATAGAAGAAAACGTTGAAAAAATGGGTTGTAAAGTCTAATGCTGGAAAAATAATGTTGTGGGGAAGAAAAATGAGGAGAAGGAAGTTGTCATGAACATTGAAACTAAAAAGTAAGATGGAAGTCCTGGTAGCTCTAGTACTGATAAGTCTGAGGAGATAACCATCAGGGGGGAAAAGGAAAAGCAAGTGGAAATAGAAAATGGAATGCTTGAGAGGAAAGGAGATAAAAATCAATGGAACAAAGTTTTGCATCTGCAGATTTGGGATGATCTTGCATATTTGCATGGGCTTGTCCCATGATTATATCATGGAATGTGAGAGGGCTCAATAATCCAGCAAAGAATAGTGAGATTAGCTCCCGTCTCATAGCTATAAAAGTCATTATTATTGTGATAATAGAAATAATAGTAAAAAAAGGAGAAGGCAGAAGAGGTGAGGAAAAGGTTTGGCTGCAAATGGAAGTTTGTAGACAACTATAATGATCATTTTAATGGTAGAATATGAATACTCTGGGACTGGAGTAAAGTGCAGATTAAAATTATTTGCAGTTCCAAACAGTATATACATTGTGATATTCTGAACTTGAAGGGTGATAAACTGATCAGCTTAACAGATATATGCAGATAATTTGCTCAGTCAGAGAAATAAATTGTGGAAGGAAATGAAGGGCTTACAAATCAGGTTGATTGACCATGGATACTTATGGGGGACTTTAACAATGTACTCAAAATCAATGTCAGGATTGGAGGCAATGAGGTAGTCCGGAGTGAGTATATTGATCTAGAGGAAATGATGTCTAATTCTGAACTATTTGAATGTGACATGTTGGGAGATTATCATACATGGAGTAACAAACATAAGAATGGAGTAATCTATTCTAGAATTGATAGAGTGTTGGCTAATATGGAATGATTTCGGCAATTTTCAAATATTTTTTTTTATCAAAGTGGAGGAAGCAGGGGTTTCTGATCATTATCTATTAAGTATTGGTATTCTTGAAAAAAAAATGAGGAGTAATCAAATGTTTAAGTTCTTGAATTGTATGATGGAAAATGAGGGCATTCAGGAGATCATCAGAAGTAACTGGGAGGTGCTTATTAGGAGGGGGGAAGCAATGTATATTGTGTGGAGAAAGTTGATAAGGCTGCAAAAGGAGTTGAGGAGAAACATGAGTTATGTGAATGGAGTTAAAGGGAAACTGATGAAAGCTAGGGAAGAACTGTTTAATGCACAAAGGAGCCAGCTGCTAAATGGATGTCCAGAAGGTGAATAAGGTAATTACATGCACACAGGAAGTCCTCAAATGGAATGAGATGGGTGATCAGATTGCAAGGCAGAAAGCAAAAATAGATTGGCTAAGACTTGGTGATGTAAATAACTCCTATTTCCATGCTACATTCAGAGATAAGAACAATCATGCTAGAATTAGAAAATTGGAAGATGAAAATCTAATTTATGAGCAGGGGAAATTTCTGAGCAAATAGTCTGATTCTATGAAAAACTGGTTAGAACAAAGGCAGGGAAGCTTGATGGAGTGGATATAAGGGTGTTGAGAAAAGGCAGAACTCTTAATGCTTAAGCAAGAAAGAGGCTTGTGAAAGGAGTAACTGAGCAGGAGATTTGGAGTGTTGTGAAGAGCATAGGAGACTTGAAAGCACCAGGTATGGATGACTAACTCAAAAAAATTTAAAAGCAATTGGCATATTGTGAAACATCATGTTGTGTGTGCTGTGAAGAAATTCTTTGAAGATGGGAGAATGTATAAGGTTGTAAACTGTACAACAGTTACATTGATACCTAAAAAAGTTGATGCTAGGAAGATATCTGATTACAGGCCTATATCTTGCTGCACCACTTTGTATAAGGTTATCTCAAAGATACTAACTACTAGACTAAGTACAGTAATGGAGGATTTAGTTAATGAATCCCATGCTGCTTTTGTTCCTGGAAGAGATATGCGTGATCATATTCTATTATCATATGAATCGATCAGAGGTTATACAAGGATGGGATGCCCACCAAAATGCATGTTGCAGCTTGATTTGCAGAAAGCTTATGATACTGTTGACTGGACAGCTCTTGAGCAAATTCTGAAAGAACTTGATTTTCCAAGTAAATTTGTGAATTGGGTTATGAAGTGTGTTAGTACAGTGTCATTTAGATACATGGTAAATGGGGAACCATCAAGAATGCTAGAATCAAAAGGAGGGATTAGGAAGAGGGATCCTATATCACGATTACTTTTTGTTCTAGTTATGGAGTACTTGTACAGATGTTTAAAGGAGTTGAAAACAAATGAGAAATTCAGATTCCATGACAAATGTGATAAGTTGAGTATCATAAATATGAGTTTTGCTGATGATCTTCTGTTGTTTGCAAGAGGAGAGAATATTATTGTAGGAGAATTGATGAAAGTTTTCCTGAAATTTATTTAGTCTATACTCTATAGGGATAGATGTAAATCAAGCTAAATGTAAAACATATTATGATGGACTGGATGAAGAACGGAAAGAGAAAATTCAAGAAATCACAGGCTTTTTGAAGAAGTTTCCATTCAGGTATCTAGGAGTGTCTATGACTACCAGAATATTATCTCTGCATATGTATGAGCCTTTAATTGACAAGATAATTGGGAGGATACAACACTGAAGTTCTAGGATGATAAGTTATGCTGGCTGGGTTCAACTTATAAAAAGTGTTCTTTTTGCCATTGCTAACTATTGGATGCAGTGCCTGCCTCTGCTAAGGAAAGTAATCAAACGCATAGAAGTTGTATGCGGGTCTTTTCTGTGGAGTGGGAAGGAAAACATTACCAAGAAAGCACCTGTGTTATGGAATCTGAGTTGCATGGCTGATAAACTTTGGGTGAAAAGGGTTCATGAATACTATATGAAGGATAAGGATCTGCAAACAGTAAGAATGTCTGGAAATTGTTCTTGGATTCTGAAAATATTGTTCAAAAGCAGAGATACCATACTGTAGATGGAAGCTTGGAGGAAAATGATAGCTGATCAGGGAGTAAAATTGAAAGTGGGAAAGTTTCATAAAGAGTTTAGAGGTGAACAACAACTGGTGAACTGGAGAAAACTCTTCTGTGGAAACCATGCAAGGCCTAGAGAACAATTCATTGTTTGGATGGGATGACAGCACAAGTTGTCAACCAAAGACAGACTACAAAAATTTGGAACCGAAACAGATGGAAAATGTGTGTTTTGTGGTGATGATGAAAGTATGGAACATCTGTCCTTTGAATGCTCAGAAACAAAAAGGATCTGGAGAAAAGTTTTGGCATGGATGGGAAGGAAGAGAGAACCGAAGGGATGGATCATGGAGAAGAGTTGGATGCTGAGGCAGAGCAAAGGCAGAAGTTGGAGGAATCAAGCTATAAAAACAGCTTTTTCAGAAACTGTTTATGGTATATGGCTAGATAGAAATGAAAAATGTTTTGGAAAGGATAGAAAGGTGAATATTTTCGATACCATAATTGAAGTATAGTGTATAGATTATGGAAGGTATCAAAGCTTAGAGAAAAATGTGCTAAGTGGATGTTAAAAACCATATAGGGGAATGATCGGAGGATAGAAAGCTGGATCTTGGATCGCGTTGTACTTGCACTGCTTTGGTAATGAGAAGTTATACTTATTTTTTTAAAGAATTTTTAGATTTAAACATTAAGGAGGAATTGTCTCGCTATTGTATATTTTTTCGGTAACTTGTTGCTGGTAAAATATAATACCTTCAAATATTCGAGGACTATATGGAGAAATCCAAGTCGAAATTGTTAAAACAACATACTTCTGAATTTCTACCCCCTCCTAGAATTCATCATATTTGTATACTTAGATCCATTAGAATTATCCTTTTGCAATCAAGTAAGAGACAATGGAGACAAACTGGATTTTTAATTAGGGAGCTTCATTTTTCTTGGTGGTTTTGTTTGCTTTAAAATTTGATCAAAAGTGTAGATAGAACATTTTGCGTGCGTTTCATCTAGTGTTCATTGTGATTAGTTATTTTTGGCAGTTTGAATTTGATATTATCAGACAGCTACACAGTGAGAACCAGTTATCTTTTGTGTGCCCTTCTCATTTGCTACATAGCCCTTTATTTAAAATGTAATATAACTAGTGCCTTTGTGTATATCTCTTACTGAGACCAAGACTTTAGATTAGAATTGTAATTGTAGCTAGCGCCTTTGTATAAATGGGTGTATCCCATTACATAATTTGTTGCGATCGCACATTTGTGCATTGAGGAGTCGTTTGGTTTATGTGAGAATTTAATTCATGCGGTAATTTCTATTTCATGGGAAGTTATTTCCGTAATCAAATTTCTAAGATATACATAAAATGTGTTTGGTTGCACATGAAGGAATTTGCATTTACTGATGAGATTTATTTACCTGCATGTTGTTTGGTTTACTTCAACCATTTCCTATGAAATTTAATGGCCATGCCTACACGTTAAAAGCATGGAGATGAAATGAAGTTTCTGCCTTCTATTATTCAGAGCGGGGGTAAGTTGTTAAATAACGGTTGTGATAGACCAAATAACTGTGATGGACCAAACAAAAAAAAATCCAGTGTGCAATTCACAACAAGCCAATCTCCACACACGCAACGCGATCAATCTCAATGAGGAAATGAAATGAAGCCACTAACGCGTTTTGTGGGATGAAAAGTAATTACATGTTAAAAGTATAGAGGAATTTCATTCGATTGATGGGGGTCATTGGTAAGATATTTCTCATGTGGGAAGTTCAATTTCTGCGAAATTACACATTCTCACATTTTTAATGTTTTACGTCAACCAAACAACTATGCCTGTTCTAAAATTCTGAGATTTTGTATTTACCACATATTTTACTACATACCAAACAACTCCCGAGTTTCATGGAACTTGAATGAGAACCCTACAAACCCTATTTCTGGGAAGAAATAAAAAGCAACATTTTTAGTGAATTTCTTGTTAATATAAACATTTTGGCACAAAAATCTTGTAGGAAGCCTCGGGCCTAACTCTCTGAACATGACAGTTATATACTACATCCTTTCAAGTTGATATAATTTGCAAGTTTTTTACATCCATGACATACACACTGGAGGAATATTACAGTTGCAGGCATGTTTAGCCATGAAGTAGCATTTTCCAGCGAAAAAGGTTACATACGGTTTTTAGGACATCATCTCTTTATTAAGTATGACGAGGGACATTGAATTGAAATTCAACGAGCTATTCTGCACTTCACATTCGAAGCATTTGATACCTTATGCGGCAAGAAGCTTCTTGATATCCTTCTGTAACATAGTACGAGTGAAACACATCAGATTAGCATTGCCGAAAGAAGGTGATGTTAAAGCAGAACTAAAAGGAAAATAAGCTCGTAAAGCAATG
>JAULKJ010289105.1:0-12435 GCA_032355405.1 Rubia balearica | reverse complement strand
GTTCGAGCTAACAAAGGAACTGAGTTTCTTCCTCTTAAATATTACTTTGTAGAGAAAGGAATTTGGTTTGAGACTTCTACTGTCTACACGCCACAGCAGAATGGGCGAGTAGAACGGAAGCACCACCATCTTAAATGTGGCTCATGCTCTTCGGTTCCAAGCTCATTTACCTAATGACTTTTGGGGAGAATGCATTCTTATTGCTTCCTACATGATCAATCGCACTCCAACACCGGTGATGAATGGCCATTCGGCTCATTAACTTCTGCATGGTTGCGCACTTGATCACAGGCATCTTCGTGTGTTTTGTTGTCTGTGCTTTGCTTCTCAGCTTCCAAAGTCGCGTGATAAGTTTGCATCCCGAAGTCACGAATGTGTCTTTCTGGTTTATTCGCTTGACAAGAAAGCTTTGTGTGTTTATAACTTTGAGTCTCATACTTTTTTTTATTTGTCGAGATGTTATGTTTTATGAATATTATTTTTTATACGCATTTGCTGCTGATATAACTGCTTCAGTTGATTTGTTGCACTTGTCGCTGCCTACTGTGTACGATGCCTTGCTGGTGCCTCATTCAATGCCACCGCAACTAGCCCGCTCCGCCGCAGCCAGCGCCTCCTGTGCCTTTGCGGTGGTCCGCCTTTATGGAGCCGAGATCGGCTCTCCCTAAGTCGTTTGTTCTATATGATTCCGAGGTTAACGTATTTCCTCCGCCACTGCCTACTCGTCAACCTAGTACTCGCATTCGCCAGCCACCAGTTAAATTGAAGGACTATGTTTACACTGGTACTTCCGGTTTAAATTATCCCCGCTGCTCTCATATCTACGCCCGATTTATCTTCGAGCACTCGTTACATAATTGCTGATTATCTTTCTTGTAATAAATTTTTAGTTTAATATTCTAGATTTTTAGCTGCAGTTACAGATGGATCTAACATTGTTACGTATTCTGAGACTTCTCGTCATTCTCACTGGCAAACGACAATGAAAGATGAGATTGATGCACTTAAGTGGAACAAGACATGGGTTCTGTCTCCTTTTCTAATTTGTAAACATGTCATTAGAGGTAAATGGGTGTTTTAAACCAAGCATAAGTCTAATGGTTCGATTAAGGGTTACAATGCTTGGCTAATTATTCTTGGGAACCGTCAAACAAAGGGCACTGATTATATCGAGATCTTTGCTTCGGTTGCTATGATGAGCTCGGTTCATCTTTTCTTGGCTATTTTTGTTATTGGATCTTCATCAGATGGACGTACATATATAATGGGATCTGCATTGGGATCTGGATGCGAAGGTTTATATGCGGTTCTCTCTTGGTTATAAAAACTCTTTATGGTCTTCGACAGGCACCCACGAGCTGGTTCGCTAAGCTAGCTACAGCTCTTCGCATCTTTGGCCTTGTTCAGCGTAAGGTGGATTACTCTTTGTTTACTTACTTGTGTGATGGTGTTTCCCTCCATATCTTGCTTTTTGTTGACGATTTGATCATTGCTGGTTTTTCTCCGTCTCTGATGGCTGAGTTCAAGTATCTCTACTCTTGCTTTCATATAAAATATCTTGGTGTTTTGAAATATTTTTTGGGGATTGAGATTGCTCGGAGACCTGATGGTATTTTTCTGTGTCAACAGAAATATGCTCTTGGCATTTAACAGATGCTGGTTTGTTGGCTGCCAAGCCTAGTGATTTTCCGTTGGAACAACAACATAATTTGGGGGTGCGCAGATGGATCGGCTTATACTGATCCAGTGCAATATCGACAGCTTGTTGGTAAGCTGATTTGTCTTACGATCACTCCTCCAGAGCTTAGTTACTATGTGCAAACTTTGGCGCAGTTTATGGAACATCCACATGTGGCACACTGGCAGGCTGCACTGCAGGTTTTGCATTTTTGAAGAGTCATCCAGGTCAAGGTTTATTTTTTTCTGCTAAAAGCTCTCTTCAGTTTACTGCATTTTGTGACTCTGATTGGGAAGTTTGTCCTATTACACGTCATTCTTTGACTCGATATTTTTTTATGCTTGGAGAATCCCCTATTTCTTAGAAGACAAAGAAACAAGTTATTGTTTCTCGATCTTTGGCTGAATTTGAGTATCGTGCTATGGATGTTGCGTGTTGTGAGTTATTTTCGCTTAAGTCACTTCTTCGTTATTTGGGCGTAAGACATTGTTCTCCTATGCATTTATACTGTGATAGTCAGACAACTCTTCATATTGCAGTCAATTCTGTGTTTCATGAGCGTACGAAACACATTGAGATTGACTATCATTTTGTTCGTGATTTGGTACAATATGGTGAAGTTATAAATCTTTATATTCGCACTTCCAGTTACCCAGCGGATTTGTTTACTAAAACTCTTGGACGATAGGTATTTCAGACTCTTCTTGGAAACTTGGACATTCGTGATCCACATGCTCCAACTCGAGAAGGAGTGTTACGGAGATATTTTGTTATTTTTTTATATCTTGTACCCTAAATTGAATCCTCTTCCATTTGTGATTCAGTACATAATTCCTATATATTGTACCCTTGTACCATCAATGAAATCAACCGTTCATATTTTACACTAAATAATATATTAAAATAAAATATAAGTTAAATAATATTGATAAAATTTTCATCTCAATACAAATGATATTTTAATATATATATATATACATTAATATTTTTTGATAACTCTTTTTTCAAAAACTCAATTAGATATACTTTTTTCGATTACTTCAACAAGACAATCATGGATTGAAATAGGAATGTTTATTCCGTTGCACATGATTAGTAAATTATTAAAGAGTGTATACTCAATCCATCCCAAAAATATTGGGCTAATTACTTTTTGTCCAAAGTTTTATGTAAACTGATGTGGTAGGTAGGGGCGGAATCAAGAATTTCCTATGGGGGGACCAAAGTTATATAATGTTTTCCTAATCGACTATTAAAATAAAAAATCATAGTATATTAATTACAATTTCATTTAAAGGATAAAAAATCAAATATTAAAGATATACTAGTGCTAAAGAAAATACAAAATTGATATTTTTGAAATGGATGACCTTCTTATTTTTATTAAACTTGTGTTGTCCTCTCTTTGATCATATTTTGAGAATAGACCTAAACAAGGAACAATTATGAACACAAATTTAAATTTAGAAAATTTGAACACTGTAAATTACATAAATAATTGATGAAAAAGACACATGATAATTTAATACCTTTCGTTGATTTTTTTGGCCTTGCTTCTTGATATCTTATTTGAAGATTAATGTTTTTTAAACCATGTAACATCTATTCATACTATTTTGGTATTAAGAAAAAAATCAAATCTTAATTGAAGTCAAATTATTTCTATTTAAAAAAAATGTATAACTTGGATAAAACCTGCGTATAACCTGGACATGAACCAAATTTTAATCGGATAAATATATAAAGACAAAAATTATTTATATAAAACCTTTTGGAAGTATAACTTGGATAAATATTAAAAGTTAAATTAGATTAATTTTTTTAATTTCTTATTGGATTCTACAATTAAAAACAAAGAATCCTAACATTTTAAATTACTTTCATGTTAAAATCTTAATCTGTGTACTGCGTATTTTATGTATATTCTCCTGTAAGTATTATTTTGGGGGGACCACAGTCTTTTTTTACAATTTTAATACAATCAAAGTACAAGAAAAATACATAATACCAATGGTAAAAAAAGGTTGGCAGGGACGAAGTACCCCTTGATACCCCTATTAGGGGTGTTCATAAACCGGTCTGAATTGGTAAAATGAGTCGAACCGGACCAAAATATAAAAACCGGAATCAAATATCTGAAATTTCAATCCGATTTTCGGTCCAAACTTTTTATAAATTCGAATTCCGGTCTGGTCCGGTCAAAAATTGAATTTTTTGGTCCAGACAAAATGATATTAAATTAATTTATATTAAATGTTAAATAAATACTAGTATATTTAACTGTAACTTAGTAGTTAAGTAATAACTCGTAACAGTATATTGTAGATCACAGGATACTAGTATGCTAATACTTTGTATACGTATTTGTTAAGTAGTTAACTTGAGTAGTAGTATACTGCTGTGTAATGTGTATACATATTGTGTTTTTTTGAAATAAAACTTTGCTATTTATTTTATAATTCTAGAAATTATAGGGTTTTATTATACTATAATTTTTTGATATTCTTCACACATATTTTATATTATTTTTAATTAAAGACTATTATGCACTACTAGAAAACAGGTACTTAGACACTGGTACATAGCTTGGGGTGCAGCCATACCGGTGCTGGAAATATGCAGGGCACTGGTATTTTGATGAAAAAGTAGAAAACCGGTGCTGTTGTAGATTATCATCACCGCTATTTTATAACCGGTGCCCAAAACCGGTGCCATACATATGTTTTAGCACCGGTTCAGAAGAACAACGTGCACGGGACCGGTGCTGGGATCGATTTCATTTCCGCTACAGTGTCATTGGCGCTGGGAAAATAATAGCACCAGTATAAATCAACTGGCCGGTGCCTTCGTATAATTTTAGCACCAGTTTGTACATAAACGATGCTTAAAAATACGGGCCCATATTCGTGGAGATTGAAAAGTTATATATGTTCAGCACCGATTTTGTATAGAGGAATGAACCGGTGCTAAATTTCGTTGAATAGTCATTTTGACAGGTTAATTTTGGGAGGGAAAATTCTAGCACCGGTTTGTAACCAATATACTGGTGCTGGGAAAACATTTAATGCTTACCTACCACTATTTATTGGCGGGTAAAAAGTGTATTTTTGGGAAGAGAATGTCATTAATGGTGTTTTTGGAAGGGTTTAGACATTAGATGCTCCAATGAAACCCACAAAGGTTAGATTTTTAATTGTTTGGCATTTTATTAATGATGGAATATGTTAGAAATGGTATGTATGCAAATATTTGGTGTGTTTGATCATGATTTTGTGTGTTTGATCATGTTCACGATTCGTGCATTCATGGAAGAAATGTAATTCTTTTCTAGATTTCTTGATGTCTTTAATACTTTGTTTAAGAATGTGAAATTGTTGTGTAAGTTTTGAATGTTGTGGTCCGAGTTGTATGTAAGGTTTTGCCGAATTGATTTTGAATGTGTAGAATCTTGCTTAGACATTGTCATTGTGTTGAACTATAATTGTCCTACATTTGTTAATTTGTAGAGGTGGAACGTGCAATAGAGAGGCGTAAGCATGTGTATTGCAACGTTAGTTGCAAATAACGTGCAATAGAGAGGTGTAAGCATATGTATTGCAACGTTAGTTGCAAAGAATGTGTTGCTTTTTGGAGGATTTTTTAGAGCACGCCTTCGGACGTAAGGAAAGAGTGTTATGTCAATGTCGTCATTGCAAGAATCACAATCATGTTGGTGATAGAGACATCATGAACTTCACTTGCTTAGGAGAGGGTTTGAAAAAGATTATTTGGTTTTGACATTTCATGGTGAGAAGGCACCACCGGAGGTGGTTATAGGTAGTGGGGGAAAGTGTTTCAGAGACTTAAATTTAGATATCATGTGTGAGGAGGTTTTCGATGAATTCAGGGGAAGGCCTGAGGTTTTGTCAAATTTCTTAGGTGAGAAGGACAGACCATTGTATCCCGGTTGCAATAAGAGGGATACATTGATATCATGTCTAATGGAATTGTTTAATATGAAAGGCCTTGGTACATGGAATGACACTGGCATGAACAAGTTGCTAAAGTTCTTGAATGAGAAATTTCCTGCGGGTAACGGGATATAGGACAACTTCTACGAAGCGAAGGGGATTCTTTTTCTGATGGGATTGGAGTATACAAAAATACATGCTTGTCTGAAAGACTGTGTTTTGTACAGAGGTGAATTGGAGAAGCAGGTGGCATTCCCCGTATGCCATGTGTTACGCTACAAGAAACGAAGAAATTTGGTTGTCGATTGAGAAGTTGTGGTAAAGTTAAGGAAACATGTTCCTGCAAAATGCATATGGTATCTTCCAATTATTACCCAATTGAAGATGCTGTTAAGAATGTCAATGATGCGAAGAACATGACGTGGTACATGGGATGGGGTTCTCCTCGGGACGAAGTGATCCGTCATCCAGTTAATGCCGATCAATGGAAGAGGTTTGATAAGCGGTATCCGGATTTTGCAAGTGAGCCAAGGAACTTGCGTATGGTTTTGTGTAATAATTGAATGAACATGTTTGGCAACATGTCTTCTAGGCACAGTTCATGGCCGGTAATGCTGGTTATATATAACGTTCCACCTTATTTGTGTATGAAGAGGAAATATGTGTTGATGCCTCTGTTGATTTTTGGGCTAAAACAGCCCGGAACTGGCATTGATATGTACTTGATACCTCTGATAGATGATTTGAAGGTTCTATGGTCCGAAGGTGTGGATGTGTTTGATGGTTTCAAGGGATCGATTTTCAATCTGAAGGCAATGCTTTTTTGTACCATAAATAATTTTCCAGCATGCAAAAATCTTTCAGGTTATGTGGTGAAGGGGCACAAGGCTTGTCTTGTATGCGAAGAGTTCACAGATTACCAATAGTTGAAGAATGGTCGCAAGACCGTGTACTTGGGTCACCAGAAATTTCTTCCGGGGACGAATTTCACTTTATTGGTGGGAAGAAGGAGAGGAAGGCGCCAAGACCATTGAAGGGGATTGACATACACAACAAGGTGAAGAAATTGAATGTTATTCTAGGGAAGAAGTTGAAGAAGGTTGGTACAGGGTCTGATGGACCGTGGAAGAAGAGGTCGATTTTCTTTGATTTACCTTATTGGGAGCATTTGGAGGTTTAACACTATTTGGATGTAATGCACATCGAGAAGAATTTGTGAGAGATTTTGATTAGTACCTTACTTAACATTCTAGGGAAGGCAAATGATAGTTTGAATGCGCGTAAATATTTGTTGAAGTTTGGAATTCAATCCGACCTAGCCCCGGAGGTGTGAGGGAAACAAACTTACCTCCACCCTTCCCCATACAATCTGTCAGTGGATGAGAGGAGATCGGTTTGCTAGTATATCCAAGGGATCAAGGTACCATACATATATTCTTCTAATGTTAGTCGCTTTTTGAATAATGATTCGCTAATGAATGACTTGAAATCCCATGATTGTCATGTTCTCATGCAGTAATTGTTGCATGTTGCCATTCGTGTTGTTATGGAGAAGGATGTGCAATTTAGCGTTATGCGATTGTGTTTCTTCTTCAACTCCACATGTCAGAAGAATATAAGCAGGGAGGCGCTTGATGTGTCGGAGCAGGAGGGGTTTTTAGTGTTATATCATTTGGAAAAGTACTTTCCACCATCCTTCTTTGACATCATGGTTAATCCAGTTATTCATTTGGTTAGGAAAATTTGTCTATGTGGTCCGGTTGGCATGCAATGGATGTACCCTTTCGAACGGCACATGTGTGTTTTCAAAGGTCGTAGCCGACTAGATGTGAGCATTGTACAAAGGTATGTGACCGAGGAGATCATTGAATACTGTAGCTCGAACTTAGTTGGTAAGAAATCGGTTGGATCACCTATTCAAGCTCACTTTGGTTGGAAACATGGGGTTGCACGTTCGAAAGGTACTTTTCATACACTCTTATATGATGAGTTGATGACAGTTCACCTTTACGTTTTACAGAATATTAGTGAAACCGTAATCTATGTTGAAGAGCACATGTAGTATTTGCAAGCACTATACTCGGACTAGCCTTCAAATAGTATACAACTAGAGCATTCATCCACATTTGTCAATTGGTTTTATAATCATTACAATGTGGACGACATGCCTAGTAAACACCGTGCCTTTGCAAGAAGGCCTAGCTGCACTGTCAAAAGAGACATGGGGTATGACATTAACAGATTCAGTTTTGCAAAGGATAGAAAGAGCATGACATAGAATAATGGAGTTTACATTGAATCAGAATCGATGTGGCTGTTTAATAAGAAAGACAAAAACCTATCGTGGCAGTGTTGGCATTTTACGGGGTGATTGAGGAAATTTAGGAGTTGCACTATGTTGAGTTCAAAGTTGTGGTTTTCAAGTGCAAGTGGGTTGATAGTGGAGTCGGGGTTCGTAAACACATGGGTTTCACAGTAGTACACCTTAACTGAGTTGGGTTCGAGGATGACAAGTTCATCTTAGCTGCCCAGGCACGACAGATTTTTTTATGTCTGGGATCCTAGGAACGAGAAATGGCATATTGCCCTAAATGGGAAGAAGTTTCAAAGAGGAGATTCGTCCGAGCAGAATGTCTTGAGTTCCCATCTATATTTACAAGCTTGGAGGATGTGGGTATAGGTTTAGTAGGCAGGAGATCACATGGCGATAGATTGTGGGTTGAGGAGAGCGGTCAAATTGTAGGGGGGTGATGTTGTCTTGAAAAGGAAAAGATATGTGCATCTTATGACCATAAATGTAATTATCGTTATACCTTTGTGCTCTCCCGGGTATCCTATCTATTCGGGACAATGATATTAATATATGTATTTGTGTTTACCTTTTTAGTGTTGTATTGTTGGTTGTTCCCGCTTCTGTTAACAATAGTAAAAATTTTGATTGGTTAAATAAACAAAACTTAGCACCGGTATTTAAAAGAAAAGCCGGTGCTGAGAAACAGAGTATGTGCTCTGTTTCATGTAGGGCATCGGTTTTGTTCAAAATTAGCACCGGTTTCGAACCCAGTGCTAAGTACATAGAAAAAATAATTTGACTTTGCTCTTGGGTTGGGAAAAAGATATGAAAAAATAATTTGAAGCAGCCTTAAACAATTGCATATTTCAATGCGGGCACCGATTTTTCTCTAATGAGCACCGGTTCTTAAGCTGGTGCTGGGTACTTAAAAAAATATTAGGACTTTGCTCTTGAGTTGGGAAATTAATTGTTGAAAATAATTCAAAGTAGCCATAAGCATCTACCTTTCCCAAAATGGGCACCGGTGTTTCCCTTATCATCACTGGTTCTAAAGCCAGTGCTGCGTACTTTGAAAAAATATTATAACTTTGCTCTCGGGTTGGGAAATTGATATGAAAAAATAATTCAAAGCACCCATAAGCAGTTGTCTTGCCCAAAAAGGGCACCGGTTTTTCTCTTGACATCATCATTTATAAAGCCGATGCTAGGTACTTAAAAAATATATTTTGACTTTGCTCTCTAGAAGGAAAAAGGTTGAAAAAATATGAATAAAGCAGTCTTGCGCTGCTGCTCTACCACATTATTGGCACTGGTATTTTGCATTTAAACACCGGTTCTCTTATCGGTGTTGTGTACTTGTATATTTGGTTTTATTGTGCTCGATCTCAATTCACAAATATCGTCAGTAAACAGCCCTACGCAGCTGCTTTCCAGAACTACTAGCACCGGTTCATGACCTTCATGCCGGTGCTAACTTTTTTCAGTTACATTTTAGTCTTGGACATGTACTTCTGCTTTTAAATTTATACTATCAAAATTTCTAATATCTATAATGAATTTATTTAGGAAATAATTACAAGAATCAAAAGATTCTAGTAAATGGTGAAGGTGAAACTTAGTTTTGGCCAACATTATAATTTCTGAAAATGTTGCACTCGGTTTCTATGATTAGTTTTCAAGATGTTCCATTTCCAAATCAAGTCATAATCTCATAGTTAAGATCATACAATACTCAGTTGCATTATTGAATTTCCAATTTCAAGTTTCACCAATTCCAAGATTCTTGGAGGGACCTAAGTGAAAAAAGTAAAAACTTCACTCGAACGTCCAAATTCAATTCTGATCAGATGAAATCGTTCATTTATGGACCCTAATGTCAATTTCTAGACCGAATCAAACATATATGGTGGGAAAAAATCACCAAGAAAATTTCTTGTTTTCACTTCCCAACTTCTAATTTATCGATTTACGAAATTCTATTAAAATGAAATTCTATTTTAAACCATATATTTATCCAAGAATATACAATATGAAGTAATTTGGTTAAAGAAATGAAGGTGTAGTTTAGTTTTGGGAAACAGTGATATTTTATCAAAGTTATGAACAGAGGCTTTCCGGGTATCAATCGGACACGAAATCGAAACAAAAGCTCCAGTGTATGTTCAATTGATTATTTTTCAATCTAATTTCATGTTATAAACAATGGGAAAAACTTCCCCCTTCCATTTGATTAAATATTGCAAAATAGTATAACTGAAAATCACCACCGGTAAGTTATGTTGTCATACCGGTGCTAGAATTATTTTGGTTGCAAACTTGAAAATTTTTGGGGTATATTCCTGGGCGGGAAATTTGATTTTTTATTACATGTGGCACTGGTTTTAAAATCGGTGCTGAAACCAATAATATCTTCCTTACCCAAAACTAGAATGGCGCCGGTTTTCCACCTATGAGCACCGATTTCGAAAGTGTTACCCATGTCGGGATTAAGCAGCCTGAACCAGCTGCTATGTTTTTATATTGACGCCTATTTTTGGAAAATAACACTGTCTGTGATGTCGGTGTTGTGTACTTAGAATATGTTTTATAAGTTTACTCCCAGGTTGTTCAAAAAATAAAAATAAAGCAGCATCATGCAGCAGCTTTCTTTCGTATCACTATTGGTTTTTGGTTAAAAGGGAACCGGTTTATGTACCGGTGCTCTATACTTAGACAGATTTTCCTAACTTTTCTCTCGGGTTTCAAAAAGAAATCAACGCAGCTTCAATAGCTGCTTCTCTGACATGGGCACCAGTATAAATTCTTCAAGAACGGTTTTATGTGTTTCATACTGGTGCTGAACGTGCTAATGTAAAAGGCTCATGATTATCTTCATAGCATAACCATCGCCTATTCTTCATCAACCCCCAATTCCAAACGGTTTTTCCACATTCAACACCATTAAACTCCCCACGTTCTCCACCATTCAATCCCCATTCAACATCCATTAACCCACCACCTCACTCCCACGTTTATAAGAAGGTCACCAAACTCTACTTCTATCTTTTCGAGCTGAATTTTTCCAATTAATGCCGGTGAACTCACCGGATTATTCCATTAGACAACCAGATTTTACCTTGAAATTTTAAAGGCACTTCTACGACCATTGATTATAAGTCCCCTACAAACCCTTGTCGTTCGATTTATAGGAATCTCTAGGTGTTTGATGAAATGTGTGAATGAATCTTTTTCCATATTAAGTTGCTGAGGGTTGTTGGAGTTGTGATATTTGTGTTTTCACTTTTATTGTGTGATGTTAGAGTTTCATGTTCATTTTGTCATGTTGGAGGGTGATGGTCATTGTGTTATAATGAAGTGTGATATTGGCAATGTTTTTTTTATGTGTGAAATTCATTTCATGTTAATGTAGTGTTATTGGAGTGTGTTGGATTTATGATGTTTAAATTGATAGTGGAATTGTTGTGATGATGGGATGTTGTCATTTTGTGATCTCGGAGTTGTTTTGTTGTGATGTTTAAGTTGTTATGTTATGATGTTGGACTGTGTGTGTACAATGTGTGATTGGTTTTCGTATTTCGATATGTAGATGCCTCCAAAATCCAAAAAAAGGTGTCGGAAAAGTCTAAGAGGGAAGGTCTTCCGCCTAAACATAATAAGGTGGATAAGGAGGAAGTTGCATCGGGAGTCGAACAAGAGGAGGTTCTACCAGTGGTACCCCTCTTTCTTGAGTATAAGGGATATCAAACAGGTGCTAGCGATGCTCACGTGGTGGAGGATGATAGCGAAGAGAAAAATGGTGACAACAAAGAGAAGCCCGACGCGATCCGGGTGAAAATGAAATCTCCAAAGCAGGCGAGCTGAATGGGAGCAATTCGACAAGTTTGAGATTGGAAGTTGGTGTAGGGAACGGGGGACAACTACATACCAGTCGGTCATGTTAGCCAAGAAAAGAGATCATTTCCCCATTGCCTTCGAGGAAGTAGAGATTCAGCTTGTATGTGTTAAGAACTGGAGCGAATGGACCGCATATTGCTATTATGCATTTCAAAGGCTTGTCCAATTTGGTACATGGATACATAGGTCAGACGTCCCGGAGGATGTGAAGAAAGAAGCGTGGAGAGACATTAAGGTACATAAATTTTTTCATAACACATCATTTATCAATGAATAATATTTAATTACTATTATCCTATGTAACTATGTTCCTAACCTGCTTCATTTTATCACCACCATTGCATTCAAGTTTCAAATTCAAAGATAAATTGACTGAAGCACAATGGGCATGGTTGAAGAAGACTTGGACCCAAAAAGCAGGCGACGCACATCGCAGCTGGAAATCCAAGGTAGCAAACAAGTACATCTGGCATCTTCCCAGGGGAAAATTTACAAAAAAAAAAAACAAGTCGTGGGAGAAGTACCAGTGGATGGACGAGGAAGATTGGAAGAAGTTCTAGGAGCACAGATAAACAGAGGAAATGAGAGCAAGTTAACTTTTTAAATTAAATGATGACTAA
>JAULKJ010289096.1:0-12435 GCA_032355405.1 Rubia balearica | reverse complement strand
ACTTGGGGCATCCTAACTCGAGCTGGTATGTCTGATGCTGCACTAGTTTCCACGCCCTTGTTCTTGGATCTCAGTTGCACAGTTCGACCAGTTCACCATTCAGGAATCCGACCCTATATCGTTCTCTTGTTGGAGCTCTTCAGTATCTTACCATCACTCGCCCAAACTTAGCCTTCTCGGTCAACATAGTCAGCCAGGTTCTTCAGGACCCCAGAAATGATCATTTGGCTCCAGTTACACGAATTTTGAGGTATGTTCGTGGTACCCTCCATTTCGGCCTTAATGTTGACTGGGCCTGCTATCTGGAGACTCGCTAGTCTACTTATGGATATGTTGTTTTTCTTGGTGGCAATTTGATTTCCTGGAGTGCCAAGAAGCAGCCCACTGTTTCTCATTCTAGTAGCCAACACTGTTTCAGAGGTTGTTTGGCTCACTCATTTGCTCCGAGATCTTCGAGTTCCTTTGTCTGGTCCTCCGTTGCTATTATAGACAACAGTAGCTCTATCTTCTCAGCTCAGAATCCAATTGCTGACAAGTGGACGAAGCACATCGACATCGATTATCACTTTGTTTGATATTTTTTTACTTCTGGTAAGCTGTGTGTTACTTATGTTCCTATTGCTCTTCAGATTGCAGACATCTTCACCAAAGGGCTCTCTCGTTCACTGTTCGAGTTTTTTCGTTCCAAGTTTTGCGTCGGTGAGCATCCAATGCTTCGTTTGAGGGGTTGTTTTAGAATAAGTCAAAATAATGATTAGATTTGATTATGGATTAGGTTCATGAATAGGTTAGAGTTCTACTAAACCTAGTCTACCTTTTGTACTCTATTTATTCTATTCAGTAATATCATAATCATTACGGGAAATCATTCTCTCACAGACCAATGCTATCCAAATGCACCTTCGTCAGCAACTCCAGACCTTGCTCAAAGGTTCTCTATCTGTCCTCGACTACCTAAAGAAGAAACAAGCTCTTGCTAACTCTCTCTCCGACTGCCTTTATGTTATCTTCGATGGTGACTGTATTAGCTATCTCATCCACGGTTCCGGCTTGCAATTTGCAGCTCCTGGGTCTGCTATGTCTTTGCAATAAGAACCCTTCTCCTCCATTGATTTTCTTGGAATTCTGATGCAGGAATAATTCTGTCAAAAGAAGGACGCTCAGACACTCCAATATATTACTGCCAACGCCGTCTCTCGGTCCTCCAGCAACTAGCAGTTGAGCCTGGAGTGTGCGTCTGAACACTTCTACCCTGACGGGTCTTCTCCTGGAGACACCTCCGTTAATCTCCCTAGACTCCAGTGCCAGATTTGCAAGAATCATTGGCATTAAAGCACTGAATTGTTTCCATTGTATCTATCTTCGCGCATTCCCAACAACCAACCGAAATGCTACCGCGGGACTTCGTGGTGCTTTCACTGGAAAATCAAAATTTGCGGTCTCCATGTCCAACCCCTACGGCATCGAAGATCCCTGGTATGTCGACTTATGAGCTTCTCACCATGTGACGCTGGACCTCCGGAACCTCATCATTTAGAACACATATGATGGTAATTATCGCCTCATGGATGGAAACGGTACATCTTCCCGTTGCTCACTTTGGTCATTTTATGCTTTCTACTAATCATGCTTCTACACCTTTACAATTAAGTAACATTCTCCATATTCCCAATATTGCCAAAGATTTTCTTAATGTCTCTAAACTCTCTCGTGATAATAACATTTTTGTTGAAATTCATTCCGATTTTTTTCTTGGTAAGAACTCGTAGGGTTACACTTCGAATGGAACGGTTGAGAATGGTTTCTATCGTCTCCCACACCATCGTCATGTTTCCTCCTCTTCTAGTCGTTCCCCAGTTGTCTACCTCAGTGAGCGCACGTCACTTCAACGATGGCATCATCGACTGGCTCACCCTCATGAGTCCATTCTCCGTCACCTAATTTCCAGTCAAAATTTTCCTGTGTCTTATAATAAGCTGAATTTTGTCTATGATTCTTGCCAACTTGGTAAGATTCATCGAATGTCACTCCCAAGTCTTGTTGAGTCTTCTTTAAAACCTTTTGATTTGATTCACTCTGATGTGTGGGGACCCTCCCCTGAACTTTCCACAAATGGTTGTAGTTATATCAGTTTTATTGATGATTGCACAAAGTTCACGTGGCTTTTTTATTCCACAAAATAACAAGTTTTTCCGTTGAGTTTTTCATCAAACTTGTTCGAACCCAATTTTCCACTCAGATCAAATCTTTTCAATATTAATGGGGTGGACAGTACGGCAATGTCTCGGACCTTCTTGAATCCCTTGGCATCAGCCACAAAATCTAATGCTCCTATACCTCCGAGAAAAATGGCTCGGCTGAGAGACGTAATTGTATCATTGCAGAAAAAGGTCCCACACTTCTTTCTCATTCTAACCTTCTTGTTAATTTCTTCTGGGATTTGGAGAGAAAAAAAACCCAAAAGAGGAAAGAGGAAAATGCAAATTATAAAATAGCATGCCAAATTTTGATAATTTGTTACACATCCCCATAAAAACAACTCTCTCCATCCAAGATAAATTGGCACATTTCGACTTTTGGAAGTCAACTGAATCAATTTTCAACAATTAATATATTTATTTATGTGTATAAAATATTTCTGAAAAATAATTATTAAAACTATATGTTATGATGAATCCAACTATGTATAACATGATAATAATAGAATTTAATAATCGGAGTTGACTTAGTTTGATTTTCCAAAGTCAAAATGTGCCAATTCTTTTAGGACGGGGGAGTGAAAATTATGTACAGCTATTCGACCCTATCCAACAAGAAGACAATCTTATAGAAGAGTTTATCCACTAATATATTTTTTTGCTAAATTAACTCAATGAAATACATAGTTTTTGTTAACCATTATTGACTAGTTTAAGGTTCCAAACTTGGAGGTCAGTTGTTTGGGAGATTGAAACGGTTTAGTCCCAAACCATTGAATTGAATTGAATTTTATTACGAAGTCGGAATGTGGCACTAAATACATTAATTTCAGCTCTCAGTTCGGAAATTAGCTGGATGACTTGGTAAAATAAGGACACGTGTCCAATTTCAATCATAGTTCAAAAGATGCTAAAATTATTTTCGATGACTATTTAATTTGACACTACATGTATTATTTTGTAAAAAAAATATAGAGCATGTCTTAATCCAAGGTCATTGAATTGTTCAAGGTTCATATATAAGAATTAATTCACAAGAAAGAAATTAAAACGATTTAGTCCAAAACTATTGACCTAGGGCTTATTATGAAGTTGGAAGTTGGCGTTAATTAAATTTATTGTTGTTTGATATCAAAATCCATACTGGTCGATTTTCAATTGACTTCGAAAGGCGCAAAATTTATTTCTACGAACCGTAAAATCTTATGCAACTACAATTTAATGTGTCCTGAGAATTCGAGTTTAGATGGAATAATGCAATTAACCCTACCAAATTATGCATTTATAACTCTCTTTTTTTATGTCCAGGGAAATGGGAGATCTGATGACATAATAAATGTACCATCATCTGATGGTTTGCACCCAAAATCTCCTCAACAAACCAAATCCTTTTCAACTATGAATTTTTAAATTATACTTTTTTTTGTAATTATTAACAAATTTATTTATTATTTAAAAAAATGATAGGTTTAAATATCTTCAACATCCCGAACACAATCATACATTTTAAGGTATTCAATTTCAAAAGGGATGTTGTACAATTCAAAATATCAAACGGTTTCACCTTGAGATATTACAAGTCTTGTTTGGAAGAGAAATGGCTCTTCAGGCTTGATGGGGAGGTGGCTTCTGTAAACTGCATTATAAGAATACATGGTGCAAATCCCGGGGGACTACATTGCATATGGGCAGTTGAGCTTTATTGAACTCCATGATATGAAAGATAAAGACAACTTTGATTCCAAGTTGTTAGATTCTAAGACATTCAAATAAGTGATATGGCAATGTTTGAAGCATTAATAGTATCGTGAATTAGGGTCAATATGAAATCCGTTTTAAACTAGGAATCATGAATAAACCACAAGGCGTTTTTTTATTTCATTTATAAAATTGCCAAAGTATGTTACAATTTATTGTCCAGTTTATTAAAAATTGATTTATCTTCCAATACAAGAACCATAAGGTCATTATATGTTCTACTATCATAAACAGTTTTCGATCGCCATTGTTTAGAAAAATAAAATATAAATAACCGTTTATCCTCAACCGCCATTGTTGGTTATTTTTAACGACACTTACTTATAAAACTTCATTGGGTTTCCCATAATTTCCATATATTTTCAATCTCGACATGCTGTTGTATCAGAAGTTCACTACGAAAATGGTAAGGGAAATTACTGTCACAACCGTCGTCTATGACTGCCTTGTAGTTACCGAACTGCATAACGATGATTAGAAAACCCAAACATAAATCCCCGACTGATAGATAACCCAAGACCGTAAAGAAATTTTATGATTTTAATAATGAGTTATTGGTGAGTAAATGTTATATTAATATTTGATTGTTTTATTTATACTAATCAATGTTAAAATAATTCTTCAATATTTTTCTTAGATCTAAATAAAATATAAAATCAGTGTGAAAGATATGTAATGCTTCCACCATTTATAAAACCTTGTGCTTTTTCGTGCAACCTTTATGCATGACTGTGCAACATAATTTAGGATAAGGAGCGATATAGAATTTAGGATAAGGAGCGATACTTGAACGATCTTAAGGAGTACATGGAGAAGCAGAACCTCACAAAAGTGTGATGCGACAAAGGGCATCTTGGAGTTAGTTTAATTATATGATTTTGTTGTTTATAATTCAAGAACTAGTTTTTTAGACAAATTTGTGGGATGTTGATGTTTAGAAAATTGTAATGCTACTGATTTTTGTCAGAAATATAAATATATATTGTACTTTAATCTTACTGCAAATCTAATATTTAAAATAAAAGTGCACAATAATTGCACAGTAGGAAATGAGTACGTGCATACAAATAATTTCTTAATATCATGAAATATTAAAGTTCAAACGAAACAATTCAACATAATAAATTTCTCATTTCAGGTTCAGGTTTGTATATTATTTTGTGAGAAAAACAAAGATACATTTTATTTTCATACGTACTTATGAACAAAGATGTATTTGAATTGTAAATGAAGAGATGGATGGACTTTGTGCATTCAATATTTTAAAAAAATAAATGAATTTATTTTTATATATTTTATACATGGATACCATGCGAACTCATGAAGTTTGAATTCTCCAGAAAAGAAAAGGAAAGAAAGAAGCAGATTCTGCGCGTAAGCTAGTTGGGAAGGAGAAGATCATGCAAGCGACCATGTGTAACTCGAGAAGTAAAATTTAAAATAATGAAATTTCTGACTATGAAATTGAACATTAAATGAATGGACAAAATTTTACTATTGGTTACTGTAGAAACGAAGCAAGCCTCTTTTAAGAGGTAATAGATATGTTTCTTTTGTCTTCCATGTAACCCCATAAACTCTTCCTATTTTGCATCACCAAGTATAGGAGTGGTATTGTATTGATGTGCATATAGTTGACTTTGAATGAATGAGTATATGCTTATTAAATTGATCAGTTTATATAATTGATCAATTAGGTTTGTTTTTTTAAAATAATGTTTGTGCATATTTTAATGATGTATGCACACGCATTCCATATTTTCAAAAACAAAATAAAGGAATCAAAAAAGATATTTTGAAGATAAAAATAAGCAAACTACACTCCTGATATAAGATTCAAAACAAAAATTTTGCATTTTAACAATGATATAACTTTGTTGCGGGTGACATATGTTAGTAAAGTGTGAAGAATGAGGGGCTGTGTATATATCTATCTATGTTATATATGTACTACCATTCTAACTATGTATGATGTATAAATGTTCTGTATGTGTTCTGTTTATTTGTTCTTTTTGCATTTTATTGGTTCTTGATTCTGAATTAGGTTATGTACAAGTTGATGCGTGAAACCTGTTGTGTATTCAATTTTTTTACTGCCTTTGTTTAATTAGTGGCAACAATTGTGGAATTTATGGTACCAACTGGCTTGTTTAAATAGTTGATGAAAATATTGTGCCAACATGATGCTTGTGATTCTAATGCAGAATGAATAGTATATTGTACCCTATTTTTCATATTTGGAGAAATTGAACTAATCAAAAAATTTGGACAATGAGGCTTTCGAACCATGGCCAGAACTGCAGGAAGACATTGTTGGACAGATTGTTTTTTGCTGATGAATAGGGAGCTGATGGGCGAAGAGGCGATCACATTAAGGCTCGTGTCGGAGAAGTTTGATAAGTGCAAGAAATTTTTTACTAAAATAAATTATTTTCTACATAATTTATGTATCTTACACAAATGCTCGAGAAGTGCACGGAAATATATGAGTTCACACTATACTTTGATAAAAGTAATTTCATAACATTAGGTAATTTCATAATTAGAACAAAACAACCGATTAATAATAATAATTTTAGTTGTACCCTAGATTTAAAATTCTTCAAGTGTATGTTATTCATCATTATCTTAAATTGAAAAATAAAAGTATCCAAATGATTGGAAAAATAGGATATTGTACATAAGTGTACAGCTATTGCAGTAATTCATCATTATCTTAATTACACAGTTATTGCACAGTCATTTATCAATGTCTTAAATGCACGGTGATTGTACATGAAAATTTCTCTTATCTTTTCTATAACGGAAAAATTCCA
Organism: Rubia balearica; assembly: GCA_032355405.1. NCBI lineage: Eukaryota > Viridiplantae > Streptophyta > Magnoliopsida > Gentianales > Rubiaceae > Rubia > Rubia balearica. Next base: position 5,663 of record JAULKJ010289096.1, on the reverse strand, counting down.
AAATTATAACTAGACATTTTTACTCCAATCTTGATTTTTTTTTAAATCTATATAGTGTATGGGGAAATTAGCTTTGAAAGTACAATTCATCTACTAGATTTTTTCAAGAGTTTAAATATAATTTGTGAAAATTATGAATAAAATTAGTACTGCAAGTAAAAAAGCAAATGTGTAGGTTAAAAACTTAGTTTTTAATAAGTTTATTCGTAAAAAATGATACTCGTTGTATTCTAATTCTAAAAAAACATGTCATTTTCTGAATACAAATAACTTCAACTTTAATACCACCATTTGAACATATTACTTCAATTCTACTATTACGCTGTGACTCATTATTTAGGATGCTTTGCACTATAAAAACTTAATAGAAATATGTGATGGGAGAATAGAAAATTATACGGTTAGGAAAAACAACCGTTACTACAACATTTAACATATGGTATTCCATAAACGGATGACGAATTTGTGGGCAATCCACACATATGAACAATGTAGAACTACGACCATGAAACGAGGGCGAGATCAGCCGAGGAAGAAGTTGGTTAAGCCAAAGATGGATTGGAGTAGCAAGATCCAAGGAAGTACGAAGGCTACCAAACGGGATGAAAGATCTATAAAGGAAAGTGATGCAAAAAGTTTCAGAAAATATAACAACCAGTAATAGAATAGCGTAATCCCTGCTAACACACAAATTAATGAACCAATATCTGAAGTAGGAGCTACTGATAAGCTATGGGTATATGTGAATAAGGGTAATCAGAGTCAGGTGAATGGTATGAAAAATGGTTTTTTTGCACCTGCTGTAGTGAATAGTGAGATTGAAATTGAAATTGAAGGTGAAGATGTTGAATCTGAAATCAAATTTTGGGAGAATGCATTGATCAAGTACATGTTAGGAGGAGAATTAACAATGAATGCAATTAAGAGATACGTACTGAAATTCTGGTCATTCTTTGCTATTCCTGATATGTATTATAATGAGGAGGGTTAGTTTCTCTTGAAATCCAAGTCAAAAGATGATAGAAATGCAGTATTAAAGAATGGTCCGTATACCCTATATAATATGGCTATGTTTACCCAAAAGATGAAAATGTAACCATTAAGGATGTGGATGGAAATATAATCAAACAAGAGATTGAATTGAAGTGGAAACCTCCACACTTTGATCAATGTTTCGTAGTTGGGTACTGTTACAAGAACAATGAGAGGAGGAATATTACACAACAGTGGAAACCAACGATAAACAGTAAGTAAGAGAAAAAGGAGGACGTAAACCCATCTTTACTGATGAATTATTGCTAGTATACTGAGAGTATCATATTCTAGGGTGTTGATTGACGTGGATATAACTTAGAAAATCTCAGAAAATGTAACCACTAAGGATGTGGATAGAAATATAATCAAACAAGAGATTGAATTGAAGTGGAAACCTCTGCACTTTTATCAATGTTTCGTAGTTGGGCACTGTTACAAGAAAAATGAGAGGAGGAATATTACAAAACAGTGGAAACCAACGATAAACAGTAAGTAAGAGAAAAAGGAGGACCACGTCTGAAAAGAAAAATGAAAATGAGAAAGGAGTTGAAATTGAAGCAGGGAAAGATGCTGAGGATGATGACCAGAAAATGTGGAGCACAATAAAATCAAATAAGAAGGGGAAAAATGAAAAGATGAAAGAGAAAGGCAAACAAGTGGCAGTGGAGGAAACAAGGAGAAGTGTAGAAACACAAGAAGATCTGAGGATTTTGGGTGATACTCCAGATGCGAGGGGACATGTTTCATGATAATTTCATGGAACATTAGGGGGCTAAATAAAACAACTGCAGAGAGATAAGCTCTCGTCTCAACAGAACGAATTTAGTTAGGCTGTGTTGATAGAAATAATGTTGAAGAAGGAAAACACAAAAAAAAAGTAAATAAAAAATTGGAATGACAACAATGATGGACATTTGAATGCAGAATATGGGTTAAGTGGAATCAGAACAGATGTGGTGTCAACCACTGATTGAGAGAATGACTACAATGTTAAAACACTGGAGTGCTAGGACCTTGAGCTATGCTGGAAGATTATAGCTCATCAAAAGTGTATTGTTTATCATAGCCAATTATTGGATGCAGAGCTTCCCATTGCCCAAAGTTATGTTGAAACATGTTGAACCTATGTGCAGGTCATTTCTTTGGTGTGGTGGATAGGACATATCTAGGAAATCGCCTATTGTTTTGGACAAGGTATGTGCTGAAAAGAAATCAGGTAAAATGATCACTGGTGAAATGAAATGAGGCCGAAATGGTAAGACATTATGGAACCTATGTAAGAAGGCTGTCTGGTTATGGATAATGTGGATACATGTGTATTATATCAATAATGGTGATGTGATGAAAAGGTAGAGGTGCAGTGGAAGAGTGGAAGAAGTTGTTCAATGATAACTTTGCTAGGCCAAGAGAAAATTTTACCATGTGCATGTGCTGTCACTAAAGGTTTGCAACGAAGGATCGGTTGAGAAGGTTTGGAGTTGCAGTTGAAGCTAAATGTGTCTTCTGTGAGGCTAAGGAAACACTAGTATGTTCTATGAATGTGATAGAACCAAGAGAGTTTGGAGTGCAGTAATTGGCTGGATGCAGATTAACACAATACCAGAGAAATGGGAAGTGGAACTTGTGTGGGTAATGAAGAATACCAAAGGCAAAAGCTGGAAGGCTCGGATGGTGAATATAGCTGCAGCAGAGACACTTTATAGGGTGTGGAAATGGAGGAATAATGGATATTTTGGAAGGATAGAGAAAGAAGAAGCCATTTACAAGAGAAATACGAGAATGTATAGTTTCAAGACGTTGGTTAAAGCCTAAATTAAGAAAACAAAATGAAAGTCTGACATATATAGAGGAACGAGAGGAGTATTTTATTTAGGTCCAAACAAAATTAAATATACCATTTATGCAACCTTTTGCATGTTTGAGCAAACCATGTGCATATCTAAGCAGCATTTGTGAAAATCTGTGTGAATATATGTACAATTAATTAATTTACATGGAATCAAAGGTTGTCGATTAAGTTTGGGCATAGATCCAAAAGAATAGACTAGTAGATATAGTATGAACTGCCACAATGGCAGTTGTAATAATCACACTAATTGAGATGTTGTAAATGAGAAAGCATTTGAATTTATCATCTTCAAAGCCCTTTTTGTGTACTTTGCATGTGATTGTAAATACTTTGGATGGAAATACGGGTGAACTAAAGGAAATGAAGAATTTTGGGAGGAAAGGAGAAAACATGTTTTAGCAAGGGAAGAACAATAAAACCAATATATTTTACATTGTTTAACATGCCAAAAGTCTAATCATGAAAAGCTTATTGTAAAGGGTTTTCTCATTCAATATTTTATTTGGGATAAAAATAATCTAGTGAAGGATCTTGTTCAAAACAAATTACAGTAGCCATGTAATTGAAAAACAACATGATAAGTTGTGGTTTAACAAACAACATCTACTAACAGGGATTATTAGGGAATAGAGAATTTATTGTAGTTCAGTGCAAACAAATTTAAAATATCTTGTCAAAAGAATTTCACCATACTGAATAAATCAGAAAGAAAAATAGATATAGAATGAATCTTATGCATGTTTGTGCAACCTTATGCAAGTCTGTCAGAACATAATTGCATTTACAAAATCTGACAAGAGAATGAAGTTTGTTATTTAAATTCAGATATTTTTCTCCTTCTCCATTTATAATTAATCATTCAATATAAAAATGCAACATCTTAAACACCCCTTAATTTGGGCCTCTCGTATCCCTGTCCAAATTAATTATAGATCTAAGCTACTACCGGAGGAAGCATAAAAAGAAGGCGGTTTCTCGCGATTAGGTAAGGTGATTCTTCAGCTTTTGTCTATGATTCCATCAACCATCACGATCATATGATGATGGATAATGATTAAAAAGATGCCTTCATGTGAATTCTAAATTTTAAATTGCTATTAGTGGGTTTTAAAAAAATGGCAGACACATTTTATTTTTTCATTAAAAACAACACATCTACTACATATCAAATGAATCCACGCGTCAAAATAGATACATAGATCAGCTAAACCCATATATGCCAAAAATCATATTCATTAACATCATCATCTTTCCTGAATACATAAAGAGAACCATCACGGCCTTAAAGCACATCACTATGACCTTAAAAAACCTTATCATGACCTCGAACACCAACACAACCAGAAGGATTTTGGAGAGAGAGGATATAGGAACAAAAGAGATAGAAAGGGATTACAAAAAAAGAGAATTAAAGATTGAAAATACTTTGAAACAAATGAAGGGATTAAAATAAGATTACATATACTTTGAAACACAGGATGAGATCAAAATATGTACAACTAAGTAGGGTTGGAAAGAAATAGTGATCGAATGACAGTCTGATAGAAAAAAAGAGAGGCAAAGTGGTTTGATATTAGGGGTTTTATATAAAAATTTATAGTTTAGGCTAAAAATCCTATTAAAGATAGCTAGTTTAACCATGATCGGCCTTTAAAAACTCACATTTAAGGCGGTTCATTTTGAACAACTTTGAATTTGGCAGATCTGCCTTAAAAATTTATATTTAATGAAGGTTCAATTTAACCATCGTAAAAGACGATTGAACAACCAATACAAAAAAAAATTTGAGGCATTCATTTTGAACCATCTAACAAGATGATTAATCGAATTCGAAAGGGGTTCTGACTTCGAAATTAACATAAAACAATGATTCAAAAAATGCAAAAGTACCTTCTATTACCATCTTTTATGCAATTTATGCTATAGTGTTGCTACCATTGTTTAAGAGAACACACAAATTTGAAACAACACTCAAGAAAAAGTGAGAACACCAATGAATCTTACCATCACTCCAAAATTGATTCTCTTCCACCTAACACCTAGACCAAAAACAACCATGTCTCCCTACTTAGGACAAATTCAGTGATGCAAATTGTGTCATTTAATAAATATGAACGATTATGATTTTTATAAATAAATCCCTAGATTTTGTTATATTTTATTTTTTGTAATGAAGTTTCATGTAGTATTTTACAATATTTTTGTACAACAAAAGCATTTAGTGTGTTTCATAAAATTGTTCGTCACAATTTGTTTCGATTTTGCCTTATTTCTCATGGACATGATTTAAGGAATAAAATTGAATTTGGGAATCTCAAATAATATTTAATTCTCACACATGTAATTCTCATCGCTTTCTCATTCTCATCATTTTAGCACTTACTTTCCTTACAAGAATGTCACAATCGCTCTTCTAAGTGTTGCAATTCATCATCAAAAACCTAGCCGCAACGCACTACAGCTCTTCTTCTTCAATCTTTGTTCCCATTTTCATTAGGGAAGATGGGAAACAACAGTTTATTTTAATTTATGTTTTAGTTATTCAAAAAGTGTGAAATTTATCTCCACAGTTTAGTTTTGTTCTTCGACCGGATCTATTAGATCGTTGTGTTCATGATGATAGCTCAATTTAGTTGTTCATGTTGATGTATTGTTCTCGACATGCTTTACAGATCGTGTGTTCGTAATTTTGTTTATGATTTTTCTTTTGGGTTTTCATTAATTTGGATACGTCAGATCTGTGTTTTTCAAGGTGAGTTTGGACGACATAGATCGTGGT